>MU686671.1:0-32336 GCA_026770625.1 Nicotiana glauca
CGGTTTCAGCAGAGGGATCAGCCCTCGTCTTCTACTCCATCTACTTCAGCACCCTCCCAGTCAGGTAGGGGTGGGAGCCAAGCAGCTAGGGGCCGCCCTAGGGGTGGAGACCAATCTGGCGGTGGCCAGGCTCGATTTTATGCTCTCCCAGACAGGAGGGATGCCATTGCATCAGATGCTGTTATCACATGTATTATCTCAGTCTGCCACAGGGATGCCTATGTCTTGTTTGATCCCGGTTTTACCTATTCCTATGTGTCTTCATATTTTGCTCATCACCTGGGTATGACCCGTAGGTGTCTTGCTTTACTTGTGCACGTATCTACCCCGGTAGGTGATACTATTGTTGTAGACCATGTGAATCGGTCTTGTCTAGTGACTATTGGGAGTCTGGAGACCCAAGTTGACTTATTGCTGTTGAGCATGGTAGATTTTGATGTTATTTTGGGCATGGATTGGCTATCTCCGTGCCATGCTATTATATACTATCATGCTAAGACAGTCATATTATCCATACCGGGTGTTCCGAGGATTGAGTGACATGGTATGACTGACTATGTTCCTAGCATGGTAATTTCTTTCCTGAAGGCCCAGCGGAGGTTGGGAAAGGTTGTCTATCGTATTTGGCTTTTGTGAGAGATGTTGGAGCTGAGACTCCTAGTCTTGATTCTGTTGCCATTGTGAGGGACTTCCCTGATGTGTTTCCAGCGGACCTGTCGGGCATGCCGCCGGACAGGGACATTGATTTTGGTATTGATCTGGTGCTGGGCACTCAGCCCATTTCTATTCCTCTGTATCGCATGGCACCAGCGGAGTTGAAAGAACTAAAGGATCAGCTGCAAGAACTCCTAGATAAGAGGTTCATTCGTCCGAGTGTGTCATCGTGGGATGCTCCGGTCTTATTTATGAAAAAGAAGGATGGCACAATGAGGATGTGCATTGACTACAGGCAATTGAACAAGATGACAGTGAAGAACAAGTATCTTCTGCCCCGTATTGATGATTTGTTCGACCAGCTTCAAGGGGCAAAGGTATTCTCCAAGATTGATCTCCGTTCAGGCTATCACCAGCTGAAGATTAAGGATTCGAATATTATGAAGACTGCTTTCAAGACTAGATATGGGCACTATCAGTTATTGGTTATGTCCTTTGGGTTGACTTATGCCCCAGCAGCATTCATGCACTCGATGAACAGTGTATTTCGGCCGTATTTGGATTCATTTGTGATTGTTTTTATTGATGACATCATGGTGTACGCGCGTAGCTAGGAAGAGCACGCACAGCATTTGAGAGTGGTATTATAGAGATTGAGGGAGGAGAAACATTATGCAAAGTTCTCCAAGTGTGAGTTTTGGCTTGGTTCTATGGCTTTCCTGGGGCACGTGGTGTCCAGCGATGGTATTCAGGTTGATTCGAAGAAGATAGAGGCGGTGCAGAGTTGGCCTAGACCGTCCTCAGCCACAAAGATTCGGAGTTTCCTCAGTTTGGCGGGTTATTATCGCTGGTTCATCCAGGTTTTTTCATCTATTGCTTCGTCCTTGACCAAGTTGACGCAGAAGGGTGCACCATTTGTATGGTCGGACGAGTGCGAGGAGAGATTTCAGAAGCTCAAGACAGCTTTGACCACAGCTCTAGTGTTGGTTCTGCCATCAGCTTCAGGTTCTTACACGGTGTATTGTGATGCTTCGAGAGTTGGGATGAGATGTGTGTTGATGCAGGAGGGTAGAGTTATTGCATATGCTTCTCGTCAGTTGAAGCCCTATGAGAAGAACTACCTTGTATATGATTTGGAGTTGGCTGCGATAGTTCATGCTTTGAAGATTTAGAGGCACTACTTATATGGAGTATCGTGTGAGGTATTCACTGATCACCGCAGTCTTCAGCATCTTTTCAAGCAGAAGGATCTTAATTTGAGGTAGCAGAGGTGGCTTGAATTACTCAAGGACTATGATATTACCATTCTGTATCATCTGGGGAAGGCCAACGTAGCGGCCGATACCTTGAGCCAGAAGGCGGTGAGTGTGGGTAGTTTTGCGTACATTCCAGTTGGGGAGAGACCCTTTGCAGTTGATGTCCAGGCTTTGGCCAACCAGATGGTGAGGTTAGATATTTCGGAGCCTAGTCGGGTGTTGGCTTGTGTGGTTTCTCGGTCTTCCTTGTATGACCGTATTAGAGAGCGCCAGTATGATGATCCGCATTTGCTTGTACTTAAGGACAGGGTCCAGCATGGTGATGCCGGATATGTGTCTATTGATGATGATGGTGTGTTGAGGATGCAGGGCTGGATTTGCGTGCCCAATATGGATAGGCTTCGGGAGTTGATATTAGAGGAGGCCCACAACTCGTGGTATTCCATTCATCCGGGTGCCGCGAAGATGTATCAGGATTTGAGGCAGCACTACTGGTGGAAGAGAATGAAGACAGATATTGTGGGTTATGTAGCTCGGTGTCTCAACTGTCAGCAGGTCAAATATAAGCATCAGATGCCCGATGGTGTGTTTCAGCGGATGGATATTCCAGAGTAGAAGTGGGACAGGATTACTATGGATTTCGTGAGCGGTCTCCCTCGTACCTCGAGGAAGTTTGATTCGATTTGGGTGATTTTGGATCAGCTGACCAAGTCCGCGCACTTCATTCCGGTGTGTACTACCTACTCTTCGGAGCGGCTGGCAGGGATTTTCATCTGGGAGATTGTTCGGTTGCATGGGGTCCCAGTTTCTATTATCTCAGATAGGGGTACTCAGTTTACTTCCTAGTTTTTGAGGACTTTTCAGTGGGAGTTAGGTACATAGGTGGAGCTGAGCACAGCATTTCATCCTCAGACGAACGGGCAGTCCGAGCGTACTATTCAGATATTGGAGGACATGTTGCGTGCCTGTGTTATTGATTTTGGAGGTTCTTGGGCTGAGTTCTTGCCACTTGCAGAGTTTGATTACAACAACAGCTATCAATCCAGTATTCAGATTGCGTCGTATGAGGCCTTATATGGGAGACGGTGCAGATCTCCGGTTGGTTGGTTTGAGCCCAGCAAGGCTAGACTATTGGGGACAGAGTTGGTCCAAGATGCCTTAGAGAAGGTGAAAGTGATCCAGGAGAGACTTCATACAGCTCAGTCGCGTCAGAAGAGTTATGCAGACCGGAAGGTTCGAGATGCATCCTACATGGTGGGCGAGAAGGTCTTGTTGAAGGTTTCGCCCATGAAGGGCATTATGAGGTTTGGTAAGAAAGGGAAGTTGAGTTCGCGGTTCATTGGACCTTTTGAGATACTTAGGAGGATTGGGGAGGTGGCTTATATGCTTGCTTTGCCACCCAGCTTGTCGGGGGTTCATCCGGTATTCCATTTTTCTATGCTCCGAAAGTATGTTGGGGACCCGTCTCATGTGTTAGACTACAGCACGATTCAGTTGGATGATGATTTGACCTATGATGTGGAGCCAGGGGCTATTTTGGGTTGTTAGGTTCGGAAATTGAGATCAAAGGATATAGCTTCGGTGAAGGTGCAGTAGAGAGGTCGGCTAGTGGAAGAGGCTACCTAGGAGACCGAGTAGGAGATGCGGAGTAGATATCCTCACCTATTTGAGACTTCAGGTATGTTTCTTGACCCGCTCGAGGACGAGTGTTTGTTTAAGTTAGGGAGGATGTGACGACCCAACCCGTCGTTTC
Source organism: Nicotiana glauca (assembly GCA_026770625.1). NCBI lineage: Eukaryota > Viridiplantae > Streptophyta > Magnoliopsida > Solanales > Solanaceae > Nicotiana > Nicotiana glauca. The sequence continues at coordinate 3,664 of MU686671.1, forward strand.
ATGTGTTATCGCCCTGTTTCCCCCGTTTATTGCTTCTTCATGTTTCATTATCGGCATTTGGTGAGTTAGAGTCTAATTGGTTTGGTTTTGGTAGAAAATGAGACATTTAGTCTCTTTAAGGAATGCTTATATTAGAAACGTCAACCGGATGTTGACTATTGAGTTAGAGGGCTCGGATGTGAATTCCGGTGATTCTGTTAGCTTCAGGGGATGATTTGTGACTTAGGAGTGCGATCAGAATTGATTTTGGAGGTCCGGTGTAGAATTAGGCTTGAATTGGCGAAGTTAGTATTTTGGCGAATTCCGGTTGATAGGTGAGATTTTGATCCGGGGGTCGGAATGGGATTCCGAGAGTTGCAGTAGCTTCGTTAGGTGATTTTGGATGTGTGTGCAAAATTTCAGATCATTCAAAGGTGTTTTGGTCGGGTTTTTGATCAAATGCGTATTTCGGAAGTTTTGAAGAAACTTAGGCTTGAATCCGATGTGATTTAATGGTTTTAGCGTTGTTTGATGTGTTTTGGTGATTGGAGCAAGTTGGAATAATGTTTTAGGATGGTTTGGTGCTTTTGGTTGAGGTCCCGGGGGCCTAGCGGTGGTTTCGGATGGTCAATTGGACCATTTTTGGACTCTAAAGGTAGCAGGTTTTTTAGCTGTTGGTGTTGCAGAGAATTGTTCATCGCGTTCGCGGGGGGAGAGTCGCGAACTCGTAGATGAAACTTGAGGGCCAGGAATTTTGGCCTACGCGTTCGCATCAGGGGGCCTCGCGATCGCGTAGGGGAAGCTGGTAAACCATCACGTTCGCGTAAAGGAGGATCGCGTTCGCGTTTGTGAAGGACCCAGGCCTTCGCGTTCGCGTGGATGATGCCGCGTTCGCGAAGGGCATTTTTGGCAGAGTTATTATTTGGTCATCGCGAGCGCGGGAGGGCCCTCGCATTCGCGTAGAGTAAATTACCTAGGCAGAAGGGTTTTATTTGAATATTTCATCTGCGAGTCTATTAATTTTTCCTCCATTGTTGAGCACCTTGAGAGCTTTTTGGTAGAAATTGAAGAGGGTTTCGACGGGAATTGATTGGAGGTGAGTCCTATAGCCTAGAAACATCATGTTATTGAAGAATCAACCTTTAAATTCATGGAAATTTGGGTAAAATTTGAAGAACTAGGGCTTGACTTTTGAAATGAAAAATTGGGATTTGAGGGGGCATTTGAACTCCGATTTTGGTAAATTTGATATGTATGGACTCGTGGAGAGACGAGGAATCCGGTGATGTGAATTTTGTAATTTTTTGAGAAGTGGGCCCAGGGCTCGGGTTTTGCCAACTTCGTGATTTTCGATGTTTTTCGAGTCTTTCCGATTGGGTTATATTCCCTTAGCCTATTGTAATGTATTCCTTGTGGTTTTGATCAGATTTGATGCGCGAGGAGGTCAATTCGAGAGGAAAAGGCATAGCGAGCTAGACTTTGGGCCGGCTTGAGGTGAGTAATAGGTGTAAATGATGAACTGAGGGTTTGAAACCCCGAAATTTCACATCGTAACACTAGGGGGCCTCGCGATCGCGTAGGGGAAGCTGGTGAACCATCGCGTTCGCATAAAGGAGGATCGCGTTTGCGTAAGTGAAGGACCTAGGCCTTCGCGTTCGCGTGGATGATGCCGCATTCGCGAAGGGCATTTTTGGCAGAGTTATTATTTGGTCATCGCGAGCGCGGGAGGACCCTCGCATTCGCGTAGAGTAAATTACCTGGGCAGAAGGGTTTTATTTGAATATTTCATCCGCGAGTCTATTCATTTTTCCTCCATTGTTGAGCACCTTGAGAGCTTTTTGGTAGAAATTGAAGAGGGTTTCGGCGGGAATTGATTAGAGGTGAGTCCTATAGCCTAGAAACATCATGTTATTGAAGAATCAACCTTTAAATTCATGGAAATTACTAGGGCTTGACTTTTTAAATGAAAAATTGGGATTTGAGGGGGCATTTGAACTCCGATTTTGGTAAATTTGATATGTATGGACTCGTGGCGAGACGAGAATTCCGGTGATGTGAATTTTGTAATTTTTTGAGAAGTGGGCCCAGGGCTCGGGTTTTGCCAACTTCATGATTTTCGATATTTTTCGAGTCTTTCCGATTGGGTTATATTCCCTTAGCCTATTGTAATGTATTCATTGTGGTTTTGATCAGATTTGACGCGCGAGAAGGTCGATTCGAGAGGAAAAGGCATAGCGAGCTAGACTTTGGGCCGGCTTGAGGTGAGTAATAGGTGTAAATGATGAACTGAGGGTTTGAAACCCCGGAATTTCACATCGTAATGCCATATTGAGGTGAAGCACACACTCTATGACGAGTGCAGAGGTGTTTGTTATTGGGGATTGTGATTTGGTCTGTCCCGGTGATGTTTTATTGTGTTTTTCTATTAGAACTTGTTGGAAATCATCGTTACTTGGATTTGATTGTTGTATTTGGGATTCGTGTCGGCTATTTGAATCCTTCAGGGATTGATATCACTGATTTTTCATACTTTACATATTGTTTAACCTCATTCCAAAGTTTTAAGTACTATTTTGAAAACTCAGCCCCTTTTTCTAGATTTGAAAACTCAAATGATATTTTAGATGATATTTTGGGCTGTGAATTACTGATTTAAAAGTGCTCGAGGGGCTTATATTGATTTCTGGATATATGGATGGCTCGGGTTGCACGCCGCAGTAGTATTATATGATATTGAGGCCGAGGGCCTGGTTGGTGCCATGAGGTGGCTTGGTATTTGCGCTTGGGCTGTAGGAGCCCCTCCGAAGTCTGTACACACCCCCAGTGAGCGCCGTCAACGATAAACATATGGTTGGCTCGGACTGCACGCCGCAGTGGGTACCTGAGTGTACCGGCATATGCATTGCATTGCATTCATGCATTATTACTTGCCTGTTTTACCTGTCATGGTTCTTCCCGTACTATTATTTCATTGACTTGTTGGTTTTACTGTTAAAGGTTTGGTACTGCCAGTTATAGTTTGCCTTGTATTTTTCAGTGATTTCTTATCTTCAGCCATTATTTATGTTTATTACTCACTGAGTCAGAGTACTCACTTTACTCTCTGTACCTTGTGTGCAGATCTAGGTGCATCACAGGCTGAGGAAGGACCTGTTTAGCTGAGCAGCATTATTCGGGAGCATCGAGGTAGCTGCATGGCATTCACAACCTTAATCCTTCCCTCCTATCCCTATCTTTCAATATTCTGCTTTTTCTTAGACAGTCTTGTTATAGGATGACACTATGTATTGGAGGCTCATGGTCGTGACACCGGACCTGTTTGGATTTATGTTTCCGTATCTTATTAGACTTCCGTATATTACTCAGTATTTCTTGTCTTTTGATAAAATGACATAGTAATTTAATATCTGTGTTTGAGTTCATATATCATCATAAGTTGGGATTATTATTGAATGGTTGGGCTTGCCTAGCAATGTGTTGGGCGCCATCACGACCGGGGGTTGGGTCGTGACATTGTAACATGAAGTCAACACAATCTCGCGGTGGAAAAAAGTATTTTATTACTTTTATTGACGATTGCATGAGATATTGTTATGTTTATTTACTTAATAGTAAAGATGAGACAATTGATGCTTTCAAGCAATACAAGAGTGAAGTTGAAACACAATTAAACAAAAAGATCAAAATGATAATAAGTGATAGGGGTGGCGAATATGAATATCCTTTTAAAGAAGTATGTTTGGAAAATGGCATTATTCACCAAACAACTGCCCCCTACTCTCCCCAATCTAATGGAATTGTAGAGAGAAAGAATCGAACGTTGAAAGAGATGATGAATGCATTGTTGATAAATTCTGGTTTACCACAGAACTTGTGGGGTGGGGGGGAAGCTATACTTACAACTAACCGAATAATCAACTGCATGCCTCATAGTAAAACATAGTCCATTCCCTATGAAAAATGGAAAGGAAGGAAGCCCAGCTTGAAATACTTCAAAGTGTGGATGTGTTTAGCTAAGGTACAAGTTCCTAAACCTAAAAAGGTTAACATAGGTCCAAAAACGGTTGATTGTGTATTTATTGGATATGTAACCAATAACAAGGCATATCGTTTTCTGGTTCATAAGTCAGAAAATCCTGAGATTCACGTTAATATGATAATAGAATCAGATAATGCTGAATTCTTTGAAACTGTTTATCCGTATAAAAAGTAAAGTGAAGTGACCTACCAAAAGTCAAAACGACCTCGGGAGGAAATAACATATGGTATGCCTAATCAGGAAAATCCGAGATGAAGTAAACGTCAACGGACATCTACTTCATTCGGTCCAGATTTTCTGACTTTCCTGCTAGAAAGTGAGCCTCGTACCTTCAAGGAAGCAATGTCTTCCTCTGAAGCACAATATTGGAAAGAAGCTGTCAATAGTGAAATAGAATCCATATTGAACAACCATATCTGGGAATTGGTTGATCTTCTTTCAGGTAAAAAAAAAACATTGGGTTCTAAATGTATTTTCAAGAAAAAAATGAAAGACGATGGTACTATTGATAAATACAAGGCAAGACTTGTTGTCAAAGGATTTAGACAGCGAGAAGGTCTTGACTATTTTGACACATACTCACCTGTAACAAGAATTACATCCATTCGGATGCTANCAAGGGTTTGTGGTTCCGGGAAAAGAAAAGAAGGTGTGTCGACTTGTTAAGTCCCTTTATGCACTAAAATAAGCGCCCAAGCAATGGCACGCGAAATTTGACCAGTCAAATGGCTTTAAGATTAATGGATGTGATAAATGTGTTTACATTAAGAACGTTCCAAATCATATAGTCATTGTTTGCTTATATGTTGATGATATGCTTATAATGAGCAAAGACATTGCCGACATTCAAGCTACTAAGCTTATGCTTGCTAGTAAGTTTGATAGGAAAATCTTAGGAGTTGTCGATGTAATTCTAGGAATTAAAATCCAGAGGACTCCTCAGGGTCTAGCTTTGTCTCAATCACATTACGTGAAAATGGTACTTGAAAAATTCAAACACTTGGAATTTAGAAGTGCAAGAACTCCAATTGACTTAAACCGTCATCTTATAAAGAATAAAGGTAAAAGTACATCTCAATTGGAGTATGTCGTGTGTTGGGAAGCTTAATGTATATCATGAACTGTACACAACCTGATATAGCTTGTGCAATAAGTAAACTTAGTCGATTCACAAGTAATCCCAACAAACATCACTGGGTGGCAATGACACGAGTTCTAGGATATTTGGAATAGACCCAAGACTACGCTTTGCACTACAATAAATATCCTGCGATTATCGAAGGATATAGTGATGCAAATTGGATAACTGGCTCAACAGAAACAAAGTCCACAAGTGAATATGTTTTTACTGTTGGTGGAGGAGCAGTATCTTGGAAGTCTTCCAAAGAGACGTGTATNTCAATAGGACGGGCAAGGAGCGTTATGTATAACGGAAAGTCTCGTCATATACGATGAAGACATAACACCGTTAGACAACTACTTTCTAGTGGAATTATCACTATTGATTATGTAAGATCAATGGATAATGTGGAAGATCTGCTTACAAAAGGCTTAACTAGAGAAGGAGTTGAGAAATCATCTAAGGTAATGGGACTATGGCCGAGGACAAGTCAACATGGTGGTTACTCTACCTAGAATTTTGGATGTTCCGAGATCTAGGTTCAAGGAGCTCAAACAAATTTGTGATTGACCAGTTCAACATTATCAAAGTAAAATCTTTGGTCCCTTCTCGTGATGAAGACAATGTTCAGTAAAAAGGATAGAACTTTACACGTTCTTTAATGATTACCTAAGTTTGATGTGGTATTTATCAAATAGTGTCAATCTAAAGGATTACACGTTTAGGAATCACCTATGTAAGTGTGAAGTGGAAGTCGCTTCAATGAGAATTCTGTAAGTCCAATTCTCTACACACTTATGAAATCAGGCGGTGTTCATGGCTGAAACGAACACAACAATAAGGATTGTTAGACGGTTAAGGGTTGGTTGTGTGACATATGGTTATCTAGGTATACACTAAAGTTCGACGGTTCAAAGATATCAAATTTACTGATTGACCGAGTATATCCGACATATGTTCACTACGAAAAGTTCAAAGGGAAACCTACTTATCCAGATGCAATTAATCCTTACTTACAAATCACACAGCTTTCCTCTATGATCATTCTTGTTACAGCCATTCCCATTCATGTGGGGGATTGTTGGACTTTAAAGGCATTAGGATTCAAAGACTTTAAGCATTAGTCTTTAAAATCTAAGAGTGTGAATTGAAAATGGTGGGAAATAAAAATTTGAACGAAGTGAGCTTTTGACTTGTACTTTATCCCTCATTGGCAAGAGACAACTACATGTGATGACCCGACCCGTTGTCTCATGTGTTACAACTTCGTTTCCCCATTTTATGCTTCTTCATGTTTCATTATCAGTGTTTGGTATGTTAGAGTCGATTTGGATTGGTTTTGGTAGAAAATGAGACACTTAGTCTCTTTAAGGAAGGCTTGTTTTGGAAAAGTCAACCGGACATTGACGTATGAGTTGGAAGATTCGGATGTGATTTTCGATGATTTGGGCATCTTCGGGAGGTGATTTTTGACTTAGGAGTGCGATCGGAATTTAGTTTGGAGGTTCGGTGTAGAACTAGGCTTGAATTGGCGAAGTAGTATTTTGGCGAATTCCGGTTGATGGGTGAGAATTTGATCCGAGGGTCGGAATGGAATTCCGAGAGTTGTTGTAGCTTCGTTAGGTGATTTTGGATATGTGTACAAATTTTCAGGTCATTCGTACGTCGTTTGGTCGGGTTTTTTATCGAAAGTCTATTTTGGAAGTTTTTGAAGAACTTAGGCTTGAATCCGATGCGATTTAATGGTTTTAGCGTTGTTTGATGTGTTTTAATGATTGGAACAAGTTCGAATGATGTTATGGGATATGTTGGTGCTTTTGGTTGAGGTCCCGGGGTCCTCGGGGTGATTTCGGATGGCTAACGGGAAGTTTTGAACTTGTGAAAAGGGAAAATATTGTTGCTTCTGGTATTTCCGCTTCTACGGAATATAGACCGTAGAAGCGAGGTCGCAAGTGCGAAGTAGAGGCTGCAGAAGTGAAATTGGTCCTAAGGGGATTTCTTCCGCAGGAGCAGAGCTTTGCCCGCAGAAGCAGAGTCGCAGGTGTGACTTTTTGACCGCAGAAGCGGTATATGGGGCTTTAGAAATTTTCCGCAGAAGCGGCGTGTCGACCTCAAAAGCGGGAGCCGTATATGCCCTATTTTGACCGCAGGTGCGGTAATGGCTGGCCAAATTTTTAATATTTCATCCGCGAGGGTTATGTATTTTCCACCATTTTTTAGCGAGCTTTGAGATCTTTGAGGCGATTTTAAAGAGGGATTCAAGGAGGAATGATTAGAGGTAAGTTCCTTGGCCTAAATACACCAGATTATGATAGATTTAACATGGAAATTGGCTGAAATTCATTAAAAAGGGGTAAAGCTAGGGCTTGAGTTTTGATATTTCAAATTGGAATTTTATAGGTGATTTGAGCTCGGATTTGGGAGTTCTTGTTATGTATGGACTCGTGGCGAGACGAAGAATCCGGTAATGTGAGTTTTGTAATTTTTTGAGAAGCGGGCCTAGGGCTTGGGTTTTGCTAGTTTCGATATTGTTGCTATTTTTCGACTGTTCTCGATTGGGTATTATCCTATTGGCATATTGTGATGAATTCGCTCTAATTTTGGTTAGATTCGACGCGCGAGGAAACCGATTTGAGGGAAAAAGGCATCGCGGGCTTGAGATTTCGCCGGTTCGATGTGAGTAATACTTGTAAATGATATCCTGAGGGTTTGAAACCCTGGATTTGCACATCATAGTGCTGTATTGAGGCGACTTGCACGTCGGATATGAGCGTGTGGTAGAGCACCATTGGGGATTGTGTCTTGGTTCGTCCCGGTTGTGGAGTTTTACCGCGTATTTTACTGAACTACTTGTTATCATTATAATTTGGGCTGATTGTCATGCTTGGACTTCGTGCCAACTATGTGAATCCTTCAAGGATAGATATCACTTTTATCGCATTATTTTTGCATACTATTTGATCTCGTTCTAGGGTTTTAATACTAAATTGTAAACTCGGTCATTTTTCTAAGATTTAAAAACTTAAACAACATATTATTGATGTTTTGAGCTGAGAACTGTTATTTTAATATTTCCCAAGTGGCTTATGTGCATTTTTGGACTGAGTATAGATGGGGTTGCGCACCGCAGCAGTGTTATATGTGCATTTCTGGACTGAGGATGGATCGAGCTGCACGCCGCAGCGGTGTTATATTGATATTGCGCTTGGGCTGTAGGAGCTCCTCCGGAGTCTGAATCCCCACAGTGAGCGCGGGTACCCAAATGGATCGAGCTGTGCGCCGTAGCAGTCATGTGCATTGCATTGCATTCATGCATTGGTTCCTATCTGTACTACGTGTCATGACATTCAGCACTCTCATTTCATTGGCATCCATGCTACTCTTGCACTGTTAACCAGATACCCTGGTGTTATTTGTTAATTGAGTGTTGTGCCCGAGGGGCCGACTTATGCGTGGACTTGCACTATCTGATTACGCATTCATTTGCTTGACTACTGGAAAAGGATATTTTCAAAAGAGGTTTTTAACTGAGCCAGATATTTTATAAAGAATTTTTACGGTTTTACTGTTTTCTCAAAGGGTTGTACTGTCCTATATAGCATGATGGAGTGCTCTTACGTGATTTCTTGCCGCTCAGTTATTATTTACTCTTATTGCTCAGTGAGTTAGAGTAATCACTTTACTCCCTGCACCTCGCGTGCAGTTGCAGGTATTGTTCACCCGGTAGCGGGTTTTGAGCTGATTGAAGGTATTACTATTGTAGCGGAGTAAGGTGACCGCCAGCATTCGCGACACCGGATTTTCCTTCTTTTTTATTCTAAATTTAATCCATGTATATTATAGACCCTGTAGTTTTGTTCAGGCTTCTTAGATGCTCGTGACTTGTGACTCCCCGGTCGGGTTGTGTTGGGATGAAATTGACAGTTTTTAATGCCATTAAGCTGCATTTTCTATTCATTTATGTCTAAAAATTGTTAAAGAGACAATTTGGGTTAGTTAGCTGGCCTTGTCTTCACGAGAGGCGCCATCACGACTGGGTTGGAAATTGGGTCGTGACAAGTTGGTATCAGAGCCTATGTTACTAGGTCTCACGAGTCATGAGCAGGTTTAGTAGAGTCTCGCTGAGAGGTACGGGAATGCCTGTATTTCTCCTCGAGAGGCTGCAGAACCTTTAGGAAAAGCTTTCCATTCTTGGAATTCTTATTGTGTGTACTTGATTCAGCTTGAGATATAACTCTTGAAATTCCTTCCATACGTCTTTATGCGCACGTGAGCGCTCAGTATTATATGTGCCTTGATGGGTTGTGGCTCCCCGATCAAGGGGCGAGATGTGATCATTGTGAGTATATCGGGCCAGTCTGGAGGATGTGAGGCTGGATCATTGCCTATCGCTTGAGCACCGAGGTGCTGATTATTTGAGCAAATGTTTTGAACTTATGTGTTCGGTATTGTCCTTATAAGCCGGAATGGCGGGATACCCATGTGATGAGTATGTTAGTGCTGTGAGGTGTATTTATATGACTTGGTAGTGAAGAAGGAGTCTGCTGGATAATAGATGGACTGTTAAGTGTTCGTTTCCTATTGTGATTTGTTGTGTAGCCCCGAGTTATGGGTGCGTGAAGAATATTTTCGTATCTCCTAGTTGGAAAGTAAAGTGCAATACTTGTGGCAGTATGAGTCCAGACTCAGGAAGACTAAATTGGTTGTATTATGTGTATGCCGATGGGAGGTGTGCTGAAATACTAAATTGAGGCGAAGCAAGTGGGTTATATCCTGCGGAGTGTTCTTAAGTGGTATGATCCTTATGTGTACGTTAGAAGATCCCATGTGTAATTGAAAGGTACGTGTTGTAATTTGAAAATTTGGGTCGCTTAAGATAGTGGACTCAGCTGATGTGGGGATGAATGCGAGGTTTGCAGAGGATTTCAGTACCAGATGATCTGTGTTTTCATAAATTAGTGATTTGAGTTTAGTCCCACTATAATATTGTGGAATCATTAGAGTAAAAGTATTATGGGTTATTGAATGTGTCCTGATAGATGGCTTTGAGCCAAGTTGGAGAGGTCGCTGTTGATTAGCTGATCGCACGGTTATGTGATATGTTGGTTCTGTTTCGAGGTATGCTGGCGGATCAGTCCTGGTTGCAGAAATTGAGCTGAGGATGGCATGAGTGAAGCAAAATTTTGACAAGGGTTATATGGTTCTTTCATAGATGTGAGGAAATACTAGGATGTCTTGAGCTGTAGTTGATAAAGAATGCTCAGTGTATAGAGAAGGAAGATAGTTGGTTGTATTGGTAGGAGATCGTGTTCTGCGGTGTCAGAGTGCTAATAAGGCACGAGTGGTTCTGTTCGTTAAGTCAGGTAATTTACAGTCGTATAAGAGTGAATGACTCTCAAAAATGGTTTTCTCGTGTTCAAGAATTTGCATGTAATAATCAGGTGTCTTAAGGTTGTGTATATGGCTAGAGACTCTGTTTTCAGTAGAAAGGGTCAAGACTTGTGGTATTTTTATGTGATTATAGGATCCTAGGTGTCGGTACCTGGAAAGTAAAGGAAGTGAATTCAGATTTGCAGGAAGTTCTTCAAAGTAAAGTATCCCGGAATAGAGTATTTTTGGGAAACGTTTGAGAAGGTATTCAGTGGCCTATGGGTCTTGGACAGTGTGGTCTTATGTTCGAGTCTCGTGTGGTAGACACGGGTTGAGGCATTTTTTTTTGGTGCTACAGCAAGAGGGAATACTAGGTAGATGATGAATCAGGAAGGAAATTAGATAAATGGAATAGCTTGATAATAGACCGAATCGGTATGGTAAGGATATGATTAATTCTTTGTATGTGTTCGAGGTAATGAGCCCTTGCGGGTATTGTGCAGCAGAGCTTTTGAGTTTGGACAACTTGCTTAGCTTGGTTTGGGTAGAAGGATTCAGCCCTATCACTTTAGCTTGTACAAATGGAATGGACAAAAATGTTCCTGTTGAGTTTTACCATGGTTCGGAGACGAATATATTTTCTTTGGGCATGCAAAGCATGGAATGAGAAATGATGTCTCCTCGAGATGGGGTTGATGGAGAGTTCTTGACTAGTAGTGTACGTAGATGTTTGTGGTTAGGAAGGGAGATGGATTCTCATGTTATACTAGTGTGATACGGTATATGCGATATGTTGTGGAGGATTGGGGTTTGTGTGTGTAAGGTTACAGTTCAGTTCATAATGGAAAGTCATTAAATTCTTAAGTAGCACGGGCAGCTGCATGTGATTTAAGAATCGATCTTTAGATGATTAAGGAAAATGGTACTGCTATTCTAGTAATTTGACGGGAGTATATGTTCAGTAAAAGGGGAAGGTGATGTAAACTGATAATACTTCGGTGGTATTGCGGAATTTTCTTGTTGGATCGACTGTTGATATTTGAGTTTGTTGATGGTATAGGAAAATTTTAGAATATCTCTTGTGGAATGAATGGGTACTTGATGTGTGATATGTATTCTTACGGCGGAATTTAGGATTAGGTACAATGATTCGTGTGTTATATGGAGTTGAAGACTGGGAGTTCTCAGGTACAGACTATGTAGTGATTGTGGATCATGTGTATTGGCACCGTTTAGCGGCTATTGGGGTTTGGAGACCCGAGTGGATCTTTCCTTGCTTGGTATATTAGATTGTGAATATGATATTGGGGGTGTAGACTGGTTGTCCCAGTGTTGGGTTGTTCCAGACTATTGTGCTACGGGCTATGTCAGAAAATGCCACGGGTTGTGTGGCGATGTGCATTAGATTGTGTTCTAGCAAAGTGGTTTGTATACCAAAGACCAGCGGATGGCTGGGAAGAATTGTTTTCTTAATTGGGCCTTAGTGGCGGATGTCAGTGCATAGGTTTCTACCATTGATTCAGTTCCGGTATTGAGGGACCTTTTCGAACACGTTTCTGTGTTTGGATAATATCGCGCATTGTGGCAAGGCCACACGGGGTTATGACCTTTTGGGGTAGCTTCAGGCATTCTATTTCTATGATGGGAGACGGGGTATCAGCCTTATGTTGTGATGGACTGATGATCTTGAGGTACAACTCTTTCGTTTGAGTCATTTGTCATGAATTGAGTATGTTCGGACCGTTTCTTATTGGTGCACGTATTATGCAAGTTGTTGCTTAGGCCTATGTTGAGGTGTCATATCACCAGAGTGGTGTGTTGGGTTCGAGGTGATCATTGGAGTCATTAATGAATTCGAACAGAGGTGATTTCAGCTTGTTAGAAGGATAATGTCGAGGTTTGGTCCGGAAATATGTTGTGGTATTAGTCATAAAGGAAGTGGCTTCACGTATGGTTGATCTGAGAAATGGTTACGGTTTATCGCGCGTTTCAGTTGTCGTTGGCAGTACATGAAAGTGTTGGGATAAGACTTTAGCTAATAAGAGGTTTTCTATCAGTATTGGTTATCGTGGGCAACTGTTGTGAATAGAGGCTACCGTTAGAGTTTTTGGATTATGTGGTATATCATATGATTTCACCTGAGGTTGCAGGTATGGGTTGTTACAGTTGGTTTGGGTTTATTCTGGGTATAGATGTGAGGTTTTGATTTTGTGTACGATTTCGGAATGTGCAATGTGGTTCTACGGTTTATGGTCTAGATGGACTGTGAAATTTCAGTTATGTTGTATTATCGGACCTATGTGAGATAAGGTGACGTGGTATCACCCGGGTATATGCTTGGTAAGGTCATTCAGCTATTGGTTGGTTTCTAGTACAACTCTGGGTACGCTCGAGGACGAGAATTTGTTTAATATGGGGAAGATGTGACGACCCAACCCATCGTCTCATGTGTTACTGATCTGTTTCCCCCATTTTATGCTTCTTCATATTTCATTATCAGTGTTTGGTGTATTAGAGTCAATTTGGATTGGTTTTGGTAGAAAATGAGACACTTAGTCTCTTTAACTTATGAGTTAGAAGGTTCGGATGTGATTTTCGGTGATTTGGGCATCTTCGGGAGGTGATTTGTGACTTAGGAATGCGATCGGAATTTTGTTTGGAGGTCCGGTGTAGAACTAGGCTTGAATTGGCGAAGTAGTATTTTAGCGAATTCCGGTTGACGGGTGAGAATTTGATCTGAGGGTCGGAATGGAATTCCGAGAGTTGGTGTATCTTCGTTAGGTGATTTTGGATATGTATGCAAATTTTCAGGTCATTCGGACGTCATTTGGTCGGGTTTTTTATCGAAAGTGCATTTCGGAAGTATTTGAAGAACTTAGGTTTGAATCCGATGTGATTTGATGGTTTTAGCATTGTTTGATGTGTTTTGATGATTGGAACAAGTTCAAATGATGTTATGGGATATGTTGGTGCTTTTGGTTGAGGTCCCGGGGGCCTCGGGGTGATTTCAAATGGCTAACGGGAAGTTTTGAACTTGTGAAAAGGGAAAATATTGCTGCTTCTGGTATTTCCGTTTCTGCGGAATATAGACCGCAGAAGCAAGGTCGCAAGTGCGAAGTAGAGGCTGCAGAAGCAAAATTGGTCCTAAGGGGATTTCTTCCGCAGGAGCGGAGCTTTGCCCGCAGAAGCAGAGTCGCAGGTGCGACTTTTTGACCGCAGAAGTGGTATATGGGGCTTTAGAGAATTTCCGCAGAAGCGGCGTGTCGACCGCAAAAGCGGGAGCCGCATATGCACTATTTTGACCACAGGTACGGTAATGGCTGGCCAGATTTTTAATATTTCATCCGCGAGGGTTATGTATTTTCCACCATTTTTTAGCGAGCTTTGAGAGCTTTGAGGCGATTTTGAAGAGGGATTCAAGGAGGAATGATTAGAGGTAAGTTCCTTGGCCTAAATATAGGAGATTATGATAGATTTAACATGGAAATTGGTTGAAATGCATTAAAAGAGGTTAAAGGTAGGGCTTGAGTTTTGATATTTCAAATTGGAATTTGATAGGTCATTTGAGCGCAGATTTGGGAGTTCTTGGTATGTATGGACTTGTGGCGAGACGAGGAATCCGGTAATGTGAGTTTTGTAATTTTTTGAGAAGCGGGCCCGGGGCTCGGGTTTTGCTAGTTTCAATATTGTTGCTATTGTTTGACTGTTCTCGATTGGGTATTGTCCCATTGGCATATTGTGATGTATTCGCTCTGATTTTGGTTAGATTCGACGCGCGATGAGGCCGATTAGAGGGGCAAAGGCATCGCGGGCTTGAGATTTCGCCGGTTCGAGGTGAGTAATACTTGTAAATAATATCCTGAGGGTTTGAAATCCCGGATTTGCACATCATAGTGCTGTATTGAGGTGACTTGCACGCCGGATATGAGTGTGGGGTAGAGCACCGTTGGGGATTGTGACTTGGTTCGTCCCGGTTGTGGATTTTTACCGCGTACTTGACTAAACTACTTGTTATCATCATAATTTGGGTTGATTGCCATGTTTGGACTTCGTGCCAACTATGTGAATCCTTCGGGGATTGATATCACTGTTACCGTATTATTTTTGCATACTATTTGATCTCGGTCTAGGGTTTTAATACTAAATTGTAAACTTGGCCATTTTTCTAATATTTGAAAACTTAAACAACATATTATTGACGTGTTGAGCTGAGAACTTTATTTTAATATTGTCCAAGTGGCTTATGTTCATTTCTGGACTGAGTATAGATCGGATTGTGCACCGCAGCAGTGTTATATGTGCATTTCTGGACTGAGGATGGATCGGGCTGCACGCCGCAGCGGTGTGATATTGATATTACGCTTGGGCTGTAGGAGCCCCTTCGGAGTCTGAACCCCCACAGTGAGCGCGGGTGCCCAAACGGATCGGGTTGTGCGCCGCAGCGGTCATGTGCATTGCTTTGCATTCATGCATTGGTTCCTGTCTATACTACGTGTCATGACATTCAGCACTCTCATATCATTGGCATCCATGCTACTCTTGCACTGTTTACCAGATACCCTGGTGTTATTTGTTAATGGAGTGATATGCCCGAGGGGCTGACTTACGTGCGGACTTGCACTATCTGATTACGCATTCATTTGCTTGATTGCTGGAAAAGGATATTTTCAAAAGAGGTTTTTAACTGAGCCAGATATTTTCTAAAATTTTTTTACGGTTTTACTGTTTTCTCAAAGGGTTGTACAGTCCTATATAGCATGATGGAGTGCTCTTACTTGATTTCTTGCCGCTCAGTTATTATTTACTCTTATTGCTCACTGAATTGGAGTACTCACTTTACTCCCTGCAGCTCGTGTGCAGTTGGAGGTATTGTTCACCCGGTAGCGGGTTTTAAGCTAATTGAAGGTATCACTATTGTAGCGGAGTAAGGTGACCGCCAGCGTTCGCGGCACTGAATTTTCCTTCTTTTTTATTCTAAATTTAATCCATGTATATTATAGACCCTGTAGTTGTGTTCGGGCTTCTTAGATGCTCGTGACTTGTGACACCCCGGTCGGGTTGTGTTGGGATGAAATTGACAGTTTTTAATGCCATTAAATTGTATTTTCTATTCATTTATGTCTAAAAATTGTTAAAGAGACGATTTGGGTTAGTTGGCTGGCCTTGTCTTCACGAGAGGCGCCATCACGACTGGGTTGGAAATTGGGTCGTGACACTATATTTTTGTGCTTATATATAAAATCACTTCTTAAAGCTCTTAAAAGGAGTTGAAGAGAATGAACCCTCGCGCCGTCGTCGTCGCTCGCTCGACTCGGCTTCGGCTTTGGCTTTGGCTTTGGATTTGGATTTGGATTTGAATTTGTCAAATGATCGATCGATAAGATTATTTTTTGGATAAAATTTATTTAATTAATTAGATGCCAGATCACTGCTGAAGATTCAGAAGGATAGTCTGGTCGCGATCCTGGGGTAACCGCGGTAGGACCGCGCCAGAACACTGTTGCAGATTCAGAAGGCTAGGTTAGCCTCGGTCCTAGCGTAATCGCGGTAGGACGCGGAAACTTCTAAACAGACACCTTTTCCAGAACAAACATCACACCTCTTTCAATAATTGCCTATAAATTCTGAGGCATGGCTTCGTTTTTAACACACCAAAAATATTACAGAACTTCATTCTTTCTAAAAATACTGTATTCTAATTCGCAGTCTCTCTCTCTCAAATTCGTAAGTGTGATTTTTCTCCGTTCTTTGAGTTTGTTGGTATCCTGCAGTTTGTATTACCACTGTTGTAGGAATGTTTATTCCGTTTCATCATGAGAGGATTTAATCCATTACCTTGGCAACGTGTGAGGGGGTTAAAATTCCTTAAGGACGCACAAGCAAATTGTAGACTCGGAATATTTCTTATTTTTTACTATTTTCCAGTTTTCTTATTATTCTAACAGTTTTCTAATTTTGTGTTTTAACACAGTAGCGCTCTACAGAGTGCTTCATAAAACTCTCTTCTCCTTTCTAAGTAGTCAAATCCTGCAAAAGTTCTTTCAATCAGCTTATCTGATTCACGATCAGAGTTCTCTAGGTGTAGCGGATTTGACTCATACGTATTCATGATCACCTCGTAGCAGGAACTAGCGATGAAATTCCTTATCAAAATTCAGATACAATTTGAGATGAATTTGAAAGCGGGAGAAATTGGGTTTGAAATTCAAATGGTGAGGAATAGTTTTATAACGGCGGGGAAAGGTTAAAAAGGGGAACGCAGATCGCATGGGAAACTTTCAAGAACTTTCTAGAATTTCCTCTGTGGAGGTTCAAGTGGATATTTCTAAGTTGTAATTTAAACTTACCTGCGAATCGGTCCATTCAATACAATTTGGGCTTGTATATTTAGCTTGTCTTCACTAAATCCATCTTTAAAAAATAGAGATTTTTACTTGATAGATCTTTTTTAAAGAGTTAATAATATAAATGGTATTACTTTTGCTTTATTCTAAAAAACAGCAAATTAATTTACAACTATGGCATGTTTTAAAATCACATACGTTTATTTGCCTTATGTTTTAAAAGATTCATTAATTAAGGAATCACTAATTAAGGAATGAATTATTAATTTATTCTTATTAATTTATCCCCCTCAAAATCTATTCGCTCTATTCCCTTCATACAGACGACTCAATTCTCTCTCTCTCCCCTTTCATCTTAAATCTTCATCTTCATCTTTTTCAACTTGACCATAATAGCTCTTTCATTATTACATAAATATATAATGAATATTAAGCTATGTATTTTTATTTATTCCATAAATATACAAGAATGCATAAACACATATACATTATACTATTATTATATCATTTATATAATAAAATATTTTTAATTAGATATGCTATACGCCAACATTATTTCATAAATATATAATGAATATATTATACACCACAAATACTCCTTGTATAGTTATTAATGTTTTTTTAATCTTGTTTGTTGTACAAAATAATATAATTTTAGTTCATATATGTAACATGTAGTTTTTGTGAAATATAGGATTCGGTATTATTAAATTATATTTATCTTCATTCACACTTAAATGCGCATGACACCATAATTATACAATATATTTATGACTATCAGAATATCGCAGTTGCTTATGATAATACGAGATTATTACAGCAAGAGGTATATTTTTAGAAAACAAAGAAAAGAGGAAAATAAGAAGAAAAAAAATGGAAGGAAAATAGAGCTATTCTCATATGAAAGAGGGATGGAAAAAATTTGAATAGCTGCTCATGTGAACATTCCAGTAGCTGCCTTTTATTGTTCATCTTTTAACTTTCTTACCAAGTCCTCATTCATTATAGTTTTGCTAAAAGTTATGAATTAAAGAATATAAAATTGAAATATTATATATAATATATATATCTACTAAAATTTATAATATTTTTTAAAGAAATTATGTTTGTAAAATCATATTATATACCATATATTTTCCTAGTATATATAGTGTATTTTTACATCGTATGATGTGATATCTTAACTTAAATAACAAGTATGTTTAATTTATATATTTTGATTCACACTTATATACACATTATAAATATAATTATAGCATTTTTGTACAATTTATATATCATGTATTTTTAATTTATATATCTTTATATTCACACGTAAATACAAATTATATTACTATTTATACAATGTATATAACATGACATATAAAATAGTTAATACATGCAATAGTGGATAACACAAATAAATTTAGACAAATATTACAGTCCAAGTAATCATTGTGATGTACTGTGCCAAAGGCAACAAGGGGATCTAATCCTTTTTTGTTGGATATTCATGGATAAAATAGAAAAATAGTTAATGGGGTAGAGTGAGCGAGATATATGGATACTTTTCTGCTAATTTTACAATTATTTTACTGCCATCTTTGTTGATTAAGTAACCCTGCTAGGTTGGTATAATTAATTCTTAAATATTGCTCACCTATATGTTTCCCTAAAAAATAATCTAAATATAGCTATATCATATATCATATGTTAATTAATTCAAAATAAAAAATTCTTAACACTGAAGAATCGAAATTAAAGTGCACTTTCTCAAAAAATAAATAATAAAAAAAAAACATTGAGTGGAATGCACTTTATGTTGAACGATAGGAATACTCAAAAATTAAACTAAATAGATCGAAACAATTCCTCTTTCCGTCCCAGAAAAAGATGATATTTTTCAGATTTCGGGATTCAAATTTCGTAACTTTGATCATAAAGTGCACATAGAAAATTTAAATTTTGCTAAATAAAATTTATATATTTTGCAACTATATACAAGTCACAATAATTTATAATTTAAAAGGTATATAAAAAAGTTATTATGATTAAAGAAAATTATCGAACAACAACAACAAAAAATCAGTGTAATTTTATTAGTGGGGGTTCAAGGAAGATAGAATATACGCACTGATGAATAAAGTACAGAGGTTGTTTTCGGAAGACCCTTAAGGGTCGTTTAGTTGGGAAATTATTTAGGTTTAGTTATCCCACCCTCCCTTGGGGAATCACTTCTTAAAGCTCTTAAAAGGAGTTGAAGAGAATGACCCTCGTGCCGTCGTCGCTCGCTCGCTCGGCTCGGCTTCGGCTTTGGCTTTGGCTTTGGATTTGGATTTGGATTTGAATTTGTCAAATTCTGAGGCATGGCTTCTTTTTTAACACACCAAAAACATTACAGAACTTCCTTCTTTCTGAAAATGCTTCATTCTAATTTGCAGTCTCTCTCTCTCAAATTCGTAAGTATGATTTTACTCCGTTCTTTGAGTTCATTGGTATCTTGCAGTTTGTATTGCCACTGTTGCAGGAAGACTTATTCCGCTTCATCCTGGGAGGATTTAATCCATTATCTTGGTAACGTGTAAGGGGGTTAAAATTCCTTAAGAACGCACAAGCAAATTGTGGACTCGGAATATTTCTTATTCTTTACTGTTTTCCATTTTCTTTTATTATTCTAACATTTTTCTGATTTTATGTTTTAACACAGTAGCGCTCTACAGAGCGCTTCATAGAACTCTCTTCTCCATTCTAAGTAGTTAAATCCTGCAAAAGTTCTTTCAATCAGCTTATCTGATTCACGATCAGAGTTCTCTAGGTGTAGCGTTTGACTCATACGTATTCATGATCACCTCGTAGCAGGAACTAGCGATGAAATTCAGATACAATTTGAGATGAATTTGAAAGCGGGAGAAATTGAGTTTGAAATTCAAATGGTGAGGAATGGTTTTATAAGGGTGGGAAAAGGTTAAAAGGGGGAACGCAGATCGCGTGGGAAACTTTCAAGAACTTTCTAGAATTTCCTTTGTGGAGGTGCCGGTGGATATTTCTAAGTTGTAATTTATACTTATCTGCGAATCGGTCCATTTAATACAATTTGGGCTTGTTATATTTAGCTTGTCTTCACTAAATCCATCTTTAAAAAATAGAAATTTTTACTTGATAGATCTTTTTTAAAGAGTTAAAAATATAAATGGTATTACTTTTGTTTATTCTAAAAAACAGCAAATTAATTTACAATTATGGCATGTTTTAAAATTACATACGTTTATTTGCCTTATGTCTTAAAAGATTCATTAATTACGGAATCACTAATTAAGAGATGAATTACTAATTTATTCTCATTAATTTATCCCCCTCAAAATCTATTCGCTCTATTCCCTTCATATAGACGACTCAATTCTCTCTCTTTCCCCTCTCATCTTACATCTTCATCTTTTTCAACTTGACCATAATGACTCTTTCATTATTACATAAATATATAATAGATATTATGCTATGTATTTTTATTTATTCCATAAATATACAAGAATGTTGTCAAGATCCAAATCCCGGTCGTGATGGCGTCCAATACCTTGTTAGGCAAGACCGACCTTTAGAACATTATCATCTCAAGTTACAAAGCTCCTTATATGTTATTTAATTTAAAATATCAATTAAACAAAATCTCAGTCTGTGATAGTAATAAAAACTGTGAGGAAACTACAATAATATCAAATAGCCCATATCAGATCTGGCGTCACGAGTCAGAGCCTCTAGATACAACTGAGCAACATCCTATACATATGAAAGTATAGGTGCAGAAGTAAAAGAAAAGCCAAGAGGAGAAATCGGGTCCTGCGGACGCCGGCAGCTACCTCGATGACTCCGACAACTGAACTAGGCAGCAGCAATAACCTCAGCTATGCCTCCGGGATCCTTGTATCTGCACACATGGTGCATGGAGTAAAGTGAGTACTCCAACTCAATGAGCAATAGCAATAAATAACAACTGATAGTAAGAAATCATGTAAGAACACTACACAGTTCTATAACCAACAGTAAGGACAGTAAAGATAAGCTAATCAGGGAAAACTGGTGAAAATCTCCAACAGTCCGACAACTTACCAATACTACTGCGGCGCGTAGCCCGATCCATACATAATACTGCTGCGGCGGGCAGCCCGATCCAATTATAGAATATACTGCTGCGGCGTGCAGCCCGATCCAATAATAATAGTCGACTGCGCTCATTGGGGGTGTGTGCAGACTCCGGAGGGGACCCTACAGCCCAAGCGCTATAATACTGCAGCGTGCAGTCCGATCTACGTAATATATCACTGCGGCGTGCAGTCCAATCCGTATAATATACTACTGTGGCGTGCAGTCCGATCCATATAATATACTACTGCGGCGTGCAGTCCGATCCATATATGTATATGTATATACTGCTGCGGCGTGCAGCCCGATCCGGTGTATATCAAATACCCTCACTATGGGGTCCTTGACCCCTCTCAGTCAATATAGACTTGGCCTCTCGGGCCCACTCAGCTAAGATGGGTTTTCAACCCCAGGTATTCCTCATTTAGAGTGCAAATTGCTAAGACCGGTTCATATTATATTTTACAGTTAAGGATATGACTGAGAGTATGCTTTCAACAGGTAAAATGAGGTCAATTAGCTCAACATGCTCCCTAAGGGTTCTACAGATCGGCATAAGGCCCCAAACGTGGCAACTAGCCCAAAATATACAGATATAAGTGCAGTCTCAGTCAAAAGTACAGTAGAGTCATCAATCGGAATGGAACGAGTCCAAATCCCTAGCAGTAACATTACCACACTCATCATACGACACGCATCTCATTTCAACATAGCACTACATAGTGCAAATACGGGGTCTCAAACCCTCAGTACATCATTCATAACCATTACTCACCTCAAACCGGCCAAAATCCTAGCTCGCCTTGCGCTTCCCTCGCAAATCTACCTACTCGAGTGTAGAATCTGACCAAAACCACAAGGAATACGTTAAAATAAGCTAATGGAACATAACCCAACTGAAAGAACTCGAAAAACACCCAAAAATACGAAGTTGGCAAAACCCGAGTCCCGGGCCCACTTCTCGAAAAATTACGAAATTCACATTACCGGATTCCTCGTCTCGCCACGAGTCCTTACATATAAAATTCATCGAAATCGGAGTCCAAATGCTCCCTCAAATTCCAATTTCTCATTTAAAAACCCAAGCCCTAGTTCTTCAATTTTTACCCGCTTTTCCAATAATTAAAGGTAGATTCTTTGAAAAATAGCGTTTCTAGGTCACGAGACTTACCCCTAATCGATTCCCGTCAAAACTCTCTTCAATCTCGACCAAAAAGCTCTTGAAGTGGTTCAAAAATGGAGGAAATATGAAATGGGTCGCGGATGAAATGTAACATAAAACCCTCTGTCGCCTAGCTTTTTCTTCTACGCGAACGCGAGGGTCCTCTCGCGTTCGCGATGAACAAAAACTCCACAGACCACTTTAACCCTACGCGAATGCGTACAACAAGTCGCGAAGGCGATGCTCCAACTTCCATCACAACGCGAACGCGTCCAAACCATCGCGGATGCAATGAGTAAACCAAGCTGGCCCCTGATTTCTTCTACGCAAACGCGTGGTACCCAACGCGATAGCCATCCACACAGGACTATGCGAACGCGTCCCATGCCACACAAACGCGAAGGCCAAGAACCCATACTTACACGAACGCGACAAGGCCTATGCGAACGCGAAGGCTAAAAATATCCTGCAACTGCTGTTGCATTTTCTGCAACATTCCAAGCCAATTTTCTTCCGTTTGATCACCCGGAATCACCCCGAGGCCCCCGGGACCTCAACCAAAAACACTAACCTACCCCAAAACATCATACGAACTTTCTCCAATCATCAAAACACATCAAACAACACAAAAATCATCAATTCACCACGAATTCAAGCCTAAGTTTATCAAATTCTTTCGAAACTCACATTCGATCAAAAACCCGACCAAACGACGTCCGAATGACCTGAAATTTTGCACACATATCCAAATTCACCTAAGGGAGCTACAAAAACTCTCGGAATTCCATTCCAACCCTCGGATCAAAATCCCACCTATCAACCGGAATCCGTCAAAATTCAAACTTCGCCAATTCAAGCCTAATTCTACACCGGACCTCCAAATTTAATTCTGATCGCGCTCCTAAGTCACAAATCATCCCCCGAAGCTAACCGAACCACCGAAATTCACATCCGAGCCCTCTAAATACATATTCAACTTCCGGTTGACTTTTCTAAGACAAGCTTTCTTCTAAGAGTCTAAGTGCCTCATTTCCAACTAAAACCAACTCAATTCCACCCGATCGACTCGAATACTGATATTGAAACATAAAGCAACACAAAATGGGGAAAACGGGGCGGTAACTCATGTGACGACGGGCCGGGTCATCACATCCTCCCCAACTAAAACAAACGCTCGTCCTCGAGTGGCTCAAGAAACATACCTGGAGTCTCAAATAGGTGGGGATATCTACTCCGCATCTCCTGCTCGGTCTCCCAAGTAGCCTCCTCCACGGGCCGACCTCTCCACTGGACCTTCACTGAAGCAATATCCTTGGACCTCAACTTTCGAACTTGTCAACCCAGAATAGTCACCGGCTCCACGTCATATGACAAATCACCATCCAACTGAACCGTGCTAAAGTCTAACACATGAGACGGGTCCCCAACATACTTCCGGAGCATAGATACATGGAATACCGGATGCACACTAGACAAGCCGGGTGGTAAAGCAAGCTCATATGCCACCTCTCCAATCCTCCTGAGTATCTCAAAAGGCCCAATGAACCTCGGGCTCAGCTTGCCTTTCTTCCCGAACTGCATAACACCCTTCATGGGCGAAATCTTCAACAAGACCTTCTCGCCTACCATATAAGACACATCACAAACCTTCCGGTCCGCATAACTCTTCCGGCGCGACTGTGCTGTACGAAGCCTCTCCTGGATCAACTTCACCTTCTCTAAAGCATCCTGAACCATCTCAGTCCCCAACAATCTAGCCTCGCCGGGCTCGAACCATCCAACAGGCGATCTATATCGCCTACCATACAACGCCTCATACGGGGCCATCTGAATGCTCGACTGATAAGTGTTGTTGTAGGAAAACTCTGCAAGCGGCAAAAAATCATCCCATGAGCCTCCAAAATCAATAACACAGGCACGCAACATGTTCTCCAAAATCTGAATAGTGCGCTCGGACTGCCCGTCCGTCTGAGGATAGAATGTTGTGCTCAACTCCACCTGCATACCCAGCTCCTGCTGAAATACCCTCCAGAACTAAGAAGTGAACTGAGTACCTCTATCCGAGATAATAGATACTGGAACTCCATGTAACCTGACAATCTCCCAAATAAAGATCCCTGTCAGCCGCTCTGAAGAGTAAGTAGTACATACTGGAATGAAGTGCGCGAACTTGGTCAGCCGATCCACAATCACCCAAATTGAATCAAACTTCCTCAAAGTTTGAGGGAGACCACTCACAAAATCCATAGTAATCCTCTCCCATTTCCACTCGGGAATAACAATACGCTGAAGAACACCGCCCGGTCTTTGATGCTCGTACTTGACCTGCTGATAGTTGAGACATCGAGCTACATAACTCACAATATCCTTCTTCATCCTCCTCCACTAGTAATGCTGTCTCAAGTCCTGATACATCTTTGTGGTACCCGGATGAATGGAGTACCGCGAGCTGTGGGCCTCCTCTAGTATCAACTCCCGAAGCCCATCCACATTGGGCCTGCAAATCCGGCCCTGCATCCTCAACACACCGTCATCATCAGTGGTCACATCTCTGGCATCATCATGCTGAACTCGGTCCTTAAGGACAAGCAAATATGGATCATCATACTGGCGCTCTCTGATGCGGTCATACAAGGAGGACCAAGAAACAACGCAAGCCAATACCCGACTCGGCTCTGAAATATCTAATCTCACCATCCGATTAGCCAACGCCTGAACATCAACAGAAAAGGGCCTCTCCCCAAGTGGAATATACGCCAAGCTGACCATACTAACTGCCTTCCGGCTCAAAGCATCAGCCACTACATTGGCCTTCCCCGGATGATACAATATGGTAATGTCATAATCCTTAAGCAACTCAAGCCACCTCCGCTGCCTCAAATTAAGATCTTTCTGTTTGAACAGGTGCTAAAGCTGCGATAATTAGTATACACCTCACAAGAAATGCCATACAAGTAGTGCCTCCAAATCTTCAGAGCATAGACTATAACTGCTCACTCCAAATCGTGCACAGGGTAGTTCTTCTCATGGGGCTTCAACTGACGAGAAGCATATGCAATAAACCTACCCTCCTGCATCAGCACACACCCGATCCCAACTCTCGAGGCATCACAATACACAATGTAGGAACCTGAAGCTAATGGCAACACCAATATTGGAGCCGTGGTCAAAGCTGTCTTGAGCTTCTGAAAGCTCTCCTCGCACTCCTCAGACCACACAAATAGAGCACCCTTCTAAGTCAACTTGGTCAAGGGTGACGCAATAGAAGAAAATCCCTGAACAAACCGACGATAATACCCTGCCAACCCAAGGAAACTACGAATCTCAGTGGCTGATGTCGGTCTAGGCCAACTCTGCACCGCCTCAATCTTCTTCGGATCAACCTGAATACCATCACTGGACACCACGTATCCCAGAAAAGCCACAAACCCAAGCCAGAACTCACACTTGGAGAACTTTGCATAAAGCTTCTCCTCCCTCAATCTCTGCAATACTACTCTGAAATGCTGAGCATGCTCCTCCTGGCTACGCGAGTCCACCAGGATGTCATCAATAAACACAATCACAAATGAATCCAAATACGGCCGGAACATGCTGTTCATCAAATGCATGAACGAGGCTGGGGCATTAGTCAGCCCAAAAGACATAACTAGAAACTCATAATGCCCATATCTCGTCCTGAAAGCTGTCTTCATAATATCAGAATCCCTAATCTTCAGCTGGTGATAGCCTGTTCGAAGATCAATCTTCGAGAATATCTTCGCTCCGTGGAGCTGATCAAACAAGTCATCAATACGGGGTAGTGGATACTTATTCTTCACTGTCACCTTGTTCTGCCGCCTGTAATCAATACACATTCTCATTGTGACATCTTTCTTCTTCACAAATAAGATCGGTACACCCCACGGTGACACACTAGGACGAATAAACCCCTTATCTTGGAGTTCCTGAAGCTGCTCCTTCAACTCCTTCAACTCAGCTAGTGCCATACGATAGGGAGGAATAGAGATAGGCTGAGTGCCCGGTGCCAGATCAATACCGAAATCAATGTCCCTGTCCGGTGGCATGCCCGGCAGGTCTGCTGGAAATACATCTAGAAAATCCCTCACAACGGGAACAGAATCAAGGCTAGGAGTCTCAGCTCCAACATCTCTCACAAAAGCCAAGTACGATAGACATCCCTTCCCAACCATCCGTTGGGCTTTTAAGTAAATAACCCTACTGGGAATATAGTAAGTCATACCACGTCACTCGATCTTCGGAATACTCGGCATAGCCAATGTGACTGTCTTGGCGTGACAGTATAGAATAGCATGGCACAGAGATAGCCAATCCATGCCCAGAATAACATCGAAATCTACCATGCTCAATAGCAAAAAATCAACTCGGGTCTCCAGACCCACAATAGTAACAAGACGGGACCGATATACATGGTCCACAATAATAGTATCGCCCACCGGGGTAGATACATGCACAGGTAACGCAAGACACCCTCAGGTCGTACCCAAATGATGAGCAAAGTATAAAGATACATAGGAATAAGTAGATCTGGGATCAAATAAAACTGAGGCATCCCTGTGGCAGACTGAAATAATACCTGTGATAACAGCATCCGAAGCAATAGCATCTGACCGGCCCTAAAGAGCATAGAATCGAGCCTGACCACCACCCGATCGCCCCCGCTGCCTGACCCTCACCCCTAGCTGGCGGGGCGGGTGCTGAAGATACTGGGCCAGAAGATGAGGGTTGGCCCCTCTGCTGAGATAAACTGGATGCACGGTAGGGACACTCCCTCCGCATATGCCCGAACTCACCACACTCATAGCAACTTCCGGGTGCTGGAACTGGGACTGAAAGGGACCCCTCGCGCCAGAATGGCTAGCTGATGCACTCGGCCGGGATGAATCCTGAACAGATGGGGCATGAGATGAACTTTGCACTGGAAGTGTACTAGGAGATGGCTGACTCTGCTGAGAGCCCTGATAACCCCGACCAGAAGATGACCCACGGTACTCTAAGCGAGCTAGCTGAGGAGGCCTGAAAGAACGACCTCTGCTCTGCTAAACCTGTCCCCTAGACGGAGCACCACTGAAGCTACCTGTTCCTCAAGGCCTCTTGGGCTCCCTCTCCTCTCTCTCCTAACGGCGAGCCGTCTCAATATCAAGAGTAATATCCACTGCATCCTCAAAGGTATGGCTCAGGATCCTCTCTCGAGTCATCAAAATATGGATGGGATAAATGAGTCCGTCCACAAATCGTCTAGTCCTCTCCTAATCAGTCGGGACCATCCATGAGGCATAACAAGCCAACTCTAAGAATCTCACCTCATATTGCATCACAGTCATATCTCCCTGACGAAGCCACTCAAACTGCCTACGCAGCTCCTCTCTCTGCGACCGTGGTACCCACTTCTCCAGAAAGATAATGAAGAACTCCTGCCATGACAACATCGCTGCACCTGCCGGCCTACGCCGCTCATATGCCTCCCACCATGTAAAGGCTGCTCCTGAGAACTGAAAGGTGGTAAATGATACCCCGCTCGACTCTAAGATCCCTGTTGTCCGAAGCATACATCGACACTTGTCGAGAAAACCCTGGGCATTCTTGCCCGGAATACCGCTGAAAGTAGGAGGTGAGAGCCTACTGAACCTCTCAAGACAATGCTGCTCATCGTCTGGCATCACTGGAACCCCATCGCCCTGAACCGGGGCAATTAGCTTAACTGGGCAACCTGGTGAGCTGGTGGCGCCTCTGGTGTCTGCAAACCCTGCACTACCTGCTCAGGCATGCGAGCTGCGGGGGTCTAATGACCACCCCCGGTCTGAGAAGTAGCTGCGACATTAGTGGCCGAGACTGCCTGAGCCAGGCTAGTGCAAACCGATAGAATCTGAGCTAGGGCCTCCTGAAGATCCGAAATCATAGTAGGCACAGCTGGTGCCTAAGCAGGTGCTGCTGGAGTCTCTACAGCTGGAGGCTGATCCTGAATGGGGGCAACTGGTGGGTCAACTGGTGCTGCCCCTGCTGCCCTGCCTCGACCACAACCATGGCTGCGTCCACGGCCTCGAGGAGGTGGTACTGGTGGTCATCCTCCACGTCCAGTAGCAGGGGTTCTCGCCATCTGCGAGAGAATAGAATACAGAAATTTAGTTCTTGGATCAACAAAGTCGCACGACAAGAATTGCAAGAATATGAAGTTTTTCCTAAAGGTTCTACAGCCTCCCGAGGATAAGTACAGATGTCTCCATACCGATCCGCGAGACTCTACTAAACCGGCCCATGACTCGCGAGACCTGGTAACCTAGGTTCTGATACCAACTTGTCAAGACCCAAACCCCGATCGTGATGGAGCCCAACACCTTGTTAGGCAAGCCCGACCTTTAGAACATTCTCATCCCAAGTTACAAAGCTGATTATAAGTTATTTAATTTAAAATATCAATTAAGCAAAATCTCAGTCTGTGATAGTAATAAAAACTGTGCAGAAACCACAATAATATCAAACAGCCCATATCAGATCTGGCGTCACGAGTCAGAGCCTCTAGAT
>MU686671.1:33448-73314 GCA_026770625.1 Nicotiana glauca
CTGTATCTGCACACAAGGTGCAGGGAGTAAAGTGAGTACTCCAACTCAGTGAGTAATAGAAATAAATAACAACTGAAAGTAAGAAATCCTGTAAGAATACTACACAGTTCTATAACCAACTGTAAGGACAGTAAAGATCAGCTAATCAGGGAAAACTGGTGAAAATCTCCTACAGTCCGACAACTTAACAATACTACTGCGGCACGCAGCCCGATCCATATGTAATACTGCTGCGGCATGCAGCCCGATCCAATTATAGTATATACTGTTGCGGCGCGCAGCTCGATCCAATAATAATAGTCGACTACGCTTACTTGGGGTATGTGCAGACTCCAGAGGGGCTCCAATAGCCAAAGCGCTATAATACTGCGGCGTGCAGTCCGATCCACGTAATATATCACTGCGGTGTGCAGTCCGATTTGTATAATATACTACTGCAGCGTGCAATCCGATCCATATAATATACTACTGCGGCGTGCAGTCCGATCCATATATGTATATATATATACTGCTGCGGCGTGCAGCCCGATCCGGTGTATATCAAATACCCTCACTATGGGGTCCTTGACCCCTCTCAGTCAATATAGACTTGGCCTCTCGGACCCACTCAGCTAAGACGGGGTTTTCAACCCCAGGTATTTCTCATTTAGAGTGCAAATTGCTAAAACCGGTTCATATTATGTTTTACAGTTAAGGATATGATTGAGAGTATGTTTTCAACAGGTAATGTGAGGTCAATTAGCTCAACATGCTCCCTAAGGGTTCCACAGATCGGCACAAGACCCCAAATGTGGCAACTAGCCCAAAATATACGGATATAAGCATAGTCTTAGTCAAAAGTACAGTAGAGTCATCAATCGGAATGGACCGAGTCCAAATCCCTAGCAGTAACATTACCATGCTCATCATACGGCGCGCATCTCATTTCAACATACCACCACATAGTGCAAATACAGGGTCTCAAACCCTCAGTACATCATTCATAACCATTACTCACCTCAAGCCAGCCGAAATCCTAGCTCGCCTTGCGCTTCCTTCGCAAATCGACCTCCTCGAGTGTAGAATCTGACCAAAAACACGAAGTTGGTAAAACCCGAGCTCCGGGCCCAATTCTCAGAAAATTATGAAATTCACATCACCGGATTCCTCGTCTTGCCACGAGTCCGTACATATAAAATTCATCAAAATCGGAGTCCAAATGCTCCCTCAAATCCCAATTTCTCATTTAAAAATCCAAGCCCTAGTTCTTCAATTTTCACCCACTTTTCCAAGAACTAAAGGTAGATTCTTTGATAAAATAGCGTTTCTAGGTCACGAGACTCACCCCCAATCGATTCCCATCAAAACTCTCTTCACTCTCGACCAAAAATCTCCTGAAGTGGTTCAAAAATGGAGAAAATATGAAATGGGTCGCGGATGAAATGGAACATAAAACCCTCTGTCGCCCAGCTTTATCTTCTATGCAAACGCGAGGGTCCTCTCGCGTTCGCGATGAACAAAAACTCCACAGACCAATTTAACCCTATGCGAACGCGTACAACGATTCGCGAATGCGATGCTCCAACTTCCATCACCACGCGAACGCGTCCAAACCATCGCGGACTTGATGAGTAAACCAAGCTGGCCCCTGATTTCTTCTACGCAAACGCGTGGTACCCATCCGCGAACGCGATAGCCATCCACACAAGCCTATGCGAACGTGTCCCATGCCATGCGAATGCGAAGGCCAAGAACCCATACTTACGCAAACGCGACAAGGCCTATGCGAACACGAAGGCTAAAAATAGCCTGAAACTGTTGTTGCATTTTCTCAACATTCCAAGCCAATTTTCTTCCGTTTGATCACCCGAAATCACCCTGAGGCCCCCGAGACCTCAACCAAAAACACCAAACTGCCTCAAAACATCATACGAACTTGCTCCAATAATCGAAACACGTCAAACAACACAAAAATTATCAATTCACCACGAGTTCAAGCCTAAGTTTATCAAATTCTTCCAAAACTCACATTCGATCAAAAACCCGACCAAACGATGTCCGAATGAGCTGATATTTTGCACACATATCAAAATTCACCTAACGGAACTACAACAACTCTCAGAATTCCATTCTGACCCTCATATCAAAATCTCACCTAACAACCGGAATCCGTCAAAATTCAAACTTCGTCAATTCAAGCCTAATTCTACACCGGACCTCCAAATTCAATTATGATCGTGCTACTAAGTCACAAATCATCCTCCGAAGCTAAACGAACCACCGGAATTCACATCCGAGCCCTCTAACTGCATAGTCAACTTCCGGTTGACTTTTCTAAGACAAGCTTTCTTCTAAGAGGCTAAGTGCCTCATTTCCAACTAAAACCAACTCAATTCCACCCGATCGACTTGAATACTGATATTGAAACATAAAGCAACACAACATGGGGAAAACGGGGCGGTAACTCACGTGACGACGGACTAGGTCTTCACAAATGTATGAACACATATACATTATACTATTATTATATAATTCAATAGAATGAACCCTCGCGCCGTCGTCCTCGCCCACTCGGCTCGGCTTTGGCTTTGGCTTTAGATTTGGATTTTTTAAATGATCGATTGATAAGATTATTTTTTGGACAAAATTTATTTAATTAATTATTTAATAATTAATTAAATGCCAGATCATTGCTGAAGATTCAGAAGGATAGTCTAGCCGCGGTCCTGGCGTAACCGCGGTAGGACCGCGCCAGAACACTGCTGCAGATTCAGAAGGCTAGTCTGGCCGCGGTCCTGGCGTAACCGCGGTAGGACCCGGAATCGTGATTTGATAATTTCTGAGGGTCCGCAGGAAAATATGGGACCTGGGCGTATGCCCGAAATTAAATTTCGAGGTCCCTAGCCCGAGTTATGAATTTTTATGTAAAATTGTTAAGTTTAAGTTTCAAATAATTAAATAAACTAAGAAATCATTGTTTTCATAGGTATCGGGTTCGAATTTCGATTCCAAAACTTGGAACAAGTCCGAAATATCAGTTAAGACCCACCCGTAAAATTTGGTGTCTATCCGAGTAGTTTAATGGTGTTTTGACCCGTTGAACGGAAATTAAGAACTTGAAGTTCATCAAGTTGATTGAATTTGTTTTGAGGTTCGACTCCTTGATTTAGCATTGTTTTGGGTGTTTCGAGGGTCCGACTAGGTCCGTCTCATGATTTCAGACTTGTCGGCATGTTCGGGCGGGGCTTGGGAGCCCCGAGCGTCAAATGGTCGAGGTTCGAGCGAAGTTGAAACTTAGAGAAAAACCAACTTTGCTGCTTCTGTCATAACCGCTTCTGTGGCTTTTGGACCGCAGAAGCGGTCATTTGATCGCAGAAGTGGTGTGGGGCAGCTCAGGGAAAATCGCAGATGCGACTTCTAGACTGCAGAAGCGGTCTCGCATCGGCGGTTTTTGGACCGCAGAAGCGGTACTTCCATTCTGGGCCAGGACCGCAAAAGCGGCCCTTTTTTCGCAGGAGCGGATTCCGCAGAAGCGGAAATTCGCCCGCTGAAGCGAAAATCGCTGGGACAGTGGAGTTCATTAAATACGAACCCAACCCCAATTCCTTCATTTCTCATTATACATTTAGGCGATTTTGGTGATTCCAAAGGGGGGATTTCAACATAACATCACAAGGTAAGTAATCCCCACTCATTCTTAGTTTAAATACATGAATATTAGATAGATTTAACACTAATAATTAAGTAAAATCAAAGGGGTTAGGGATAGACCTAGGGTTTTCATGAAATTAAGGTTTAACCACATACTTAGCTATGTAATGAACTAGAAATCACATATTAGTGATCCTTAGGTTATAGAGAATAACTTTCTTCGAAAAATCTTGGGATCCGGACAATTGGGCCCGAGGTCAGAATTTAGGAAATTTATGGGAAAGGTTGGGAAATCACTTAAATAGTTAGAATTCAACCTTATAAGCCCCTATTGACTAATACCTATATTGTTTAACGATACGCTCAAATTACACTTTTATAAATTGTGTAAGGCGGTCGATGTCAAATATAATAACCCAACAAGGTTGGGGTCGAACCCCACAGGGAATAGGTGTGAAAAGATTACTAGAATAGTGTTTTGCCCGACTAAAGTCATAATTTTATCCGGTTAATAGTAACAGGAATGCAGTTTTAATGGTGACAAGAGTATGGATTTAGGTTGTTTTGAAGTGATAACTAGCTAGAATATTGAATAAGTAATTAATAAGATTAATGAAACCAAGGCTGTGTCCCCTTCAATGAAATGTAATGCTATCGGTGTTAATATGATATATTTCTAATGGTCGATCCTTTTGATATGCAATTGATGTCTAAGCGACTACCCAATATTTTCCAATAGTTGGATAGTATTTCCTCTTTATAATTTTCCCAAATGTAAAAGAGTCGCAATTAATAACAGTCAATATATGCCAAATAAAACCCACTTATCCCTAAGCGATTTTATTAAACAAGGTTTAAAGCCTTGAGTTTTTGATATTTACTTCGACCAAATTCTAACTCACTTTCCCAAGAAAAGTAGAATTTAGTGGCATTTGTTAATGTTTGCAACCACCAACAATAAATGAAGTATGAGAGATAAATAAATATCAACCAACTATTATATATATATTCAATGTTAAACACCCATTAACATAACACTCATTTAGGGTCCACAACCTTAGTATTTAAAACTATCCACTCATGCTACAATACAAAATCCGAAGAGTATTTAAGGTCACAAAGGCTTACAAAGTAGAGAATCTTAACCCAAAAGCTTCCAAAAGTGAGGAGTATTAATGTCTTGGAATGTAGTGCAAAGACCAGACAAGATGAGCCCATAAAGACATCATAAAACTATTTATAGTGGGCTCAAAATCGGGAAAGAAAAAGGATAAAAATACCCTTTTAGGTCTGATATGCGACCGCATTCGTGTCGCAGAGCACGTATGCGGTCCGCATCTTGATCTTCCTCATCGCAAAATGGAACCCTAGTTGATAGGTCTTCATCGCATTCAAGTTATGCGTATCGCATTGCAGAAATGCGATCGCATTTTGCGTCGCATTTTCATCAGTCAATGACCTTCATGGTTGGTTTGCGGTTGATTCTGCGACTCGCATGTTGGTTCTGCGGTCGCATAGTGGACCTCATTCTTGACTTTGAATTTTATCCTAGAACTCTGCTTGTGTCTGCGATTTGGCATCCAATCTGCGGCTCGCATGTTTGATCTGCTATCACATAGTGAGTCGCAGACCAGCTTTCTTGATATATTTTGCTCTTTTCTTGTCTTTTTCTTTCCAATTCCATGTTCTTGGATCCTCAGTATTTGTGCACTGTAGAAACAACAAAATTACATAAGTAACAGAGATAATTACATTAAAACAAGCTAAAATCTAAGCAATTAGTATTGAAATGTGCCGAAATTCTCCAGCACATCAACACCTTCAACTTAAACTCTTGCTTGTCCTCAAGCAACTAAAACAAACTTAGCCTATTCTAGACTCTACTTACAAAATATGAAACGATAATGACTACGGGTGGTGTTCATTGCTAGAACGTCAAGCATGCATTTAAAATTGTTTTACTCTTCCTGAACTGATAATATATACATGGAAAACTAGTCAACTTGCGAACCCTGAGCCTCAGACATTGGGACAGAATGTTACCCTCAAGTGAGCGCAATTGCATTTGACTCAAAAGCCTAACTTTTGTTTAACTCCATAGTTCATGTACCCTTGCCAGAAAGAAGGTCCCAAAATCACAATATTTACAAGGACAACAAAAAGGGACATTTTACAAATACACTCACTCTCAGAAAGAACTTCAAGTGCTACAACATTTCATATTATAAGCTTGCCCTTATTTTAATTCATCGCTGATTCAAGAGTGTTCGGTTGGAGGTCTTGTAAGGACTTTTTTTGCTTGTAATGTAGGTTTAGGGCAGGGTTGGATGAACATTTGGGTACAAGTGACTTTACCCTCCTTGAACACTACTCACATTGTTTCATTCTTACGCACTTTGCTTCTTTTCAAACCCCCATATCTTCACTTTCATCTAGGTTCCAATATAGAACAACCTTACATACCTCTTCTAATTGTTATTCACAGCTCCACACTTTATATACATCTACATATTTTCTCTTTCTCTTTTTGTTTTTCTTCTTTTTTTTTAAAGAGCTTGAATAGTATAAACAAATACTTTTGAGGCATGTGGTCCTAACTCAACATACAACCTTACTAGCCTCCACTATGACACCAGCCCCAACATAGGCTTTTAGCCTCATTCTCAATGTTCAATGAGGGACCGGTTCAAGAGAGGGGATTATTTTACAAAAAAGGGAAATGTTTGTAATGAGTTGGCCAAAGAAAAGGCTTAAAGGCTCAAATTGGGTACTAGTGGTATTATTTATGTACAGGTCGGCTTGAAAGGCTACAGAGGTTTAGCAATTAAGACAAAGAATGCCTAAGATCATCCCTCCAACCAAACATACTATCATTAGCATTGAAAGACCAACCGGGAAAGTTCTGGATGATAGAAGTACACATAAGAATTATATACACACAGGGAATTCACACTCACATGGCACATGAACTGTTTCACTCGCATAGTTTGATGCTTTTGAGTCAACACTTGGCATTCAACGCTTTCATCATAGGCACATGCTCACACAATTGATCTTTTTTTTAATAAACATGCGGAAGGGTATATGCTACGTACAGACACACATGCTTGATACTAGGCAATTACACCAAAACAATCAATATGATTCGTCCTACTCTCATGGTTCTACTATTACACTCTTAAAAAAAACAGGGGAAGACAAACCAAGGGAAATTGATTACTAATTACTATTTATAGACACTACTATGAACACAAAGCACTTATGATCACACAAAAAAACACTACTACTAACATATACACATTTCATAACACAACTTATGTACCAAAGTCATACTAATATATACAGAACACAAAATACTCATAAGTACAAGAGTTTGCAATTTCCAATATCACAAAAAAAAATATAACACATATCTACAAATGCTACCCTCCACCCCCAACTAAAAAGCATGCATTGTACCTAATGCATAAAAGTAAAGAGATGAGTTTGAGGGAGGGGCTCCCTAGGTCACACTAAGTGCTATGGGAGTCAGTAGCTGGCTGGGTGCTGGAGGGATCATCCTCAGATGCGGCAGCTGGGACCGATGGCTGTACGGTCTGGGATGTGGTCTCCTCTGCTGGAATAGTGCCCTGAGGCTGGCTCATAGTAGGAATGGGTACTGGAGCTAGAGCTGGAGTTGGTGGTGGGGCCTGAGACCTGCTGGATGCACCCATTGATGATGGGGTAGTTGTAGGAGCTATATGAGTAACCATTTCTATCAGAGATCGCTGGATCGCAGTCTGCATGTCTTCTTGTTCTATCTCAGCAATAACAGCCTCCTCAATAACAGCATCCTCGATAGAGGCATCCGCAATCTGCTTCCCTTTATCTTGAGGACCATCACCGCTGCAATGCCCCAAACTTTCCTCATTCTCCCTCCCATCTTCCTCCTCATCTCCGGGCTTACCCGAATCTCCGGAATCCTCCCAAGAAGGGATCTCAATATGTGCTGGAGTAGGGGCAGTCTCAGTCATTAGCGCAGAGAAATCAAGACGTAAGTTTGGAGGTACTGATCCTGTAGCCTGGTCACCGTCAGTGGGAAGGAGGGATGACAGATCGAACTCCAAGTTTTGCATCTTTTGGAGTTCAGTCTTCATAGAAGCGACCTCCTCCTTGAGGCCAGGCAATCCACTTACTTCCCCCCGCCCTATCTTCTCTATCCGCAACTCAATTTGCTATAACCGATCCCCATACGTTGATTGCCGCTGCTGAAGGTCCGTAACTGAGGCTTGTAGTGGAGTCAGGACTTGTTTAATAAGAGTCGGTAAAGTTTTCAACAGCTGGTCTACCTTGGCATTGGCGTGCTGAGCCAATAGACCAAGCTTTGAGACCTCAGGGATGGCAACAACGGGCTGGACAGTGGTGGATTTAGGAGCAGGCTCAGAGGTGGAAGAGGTTGCCATAGTAACCTGAGGGGTTACAGTGGGCTGGGAACTAGAGGGCTCGTCTATAGGCTGTTCCTGAACTGGAGTGACCGGTGGGATAACAGCATCACTAAATCTAGTGATATCAATGACTTGTGTTTCCTTCCCGGTTTTATCTTTGCGCTTGTCTACAGGAACTTTCTTGGCTTTGCAAAGGGTGGTGATTAAAGAGGGGAATGGGAGTAAAGTAGCGGACTGTGTAGATTAAATACCTATCTCTTGGAAGATTACCTCTCCAACATCTATTTTGATACCACTTATGATGCAGGCAAGTAGAAGTGCCTTCTCAATCGCTATTTTAGTTTCATTTCGAGTCGGTATCAATTTAGAGGTGAGGAAACTCAGCCAGAAACGACCTCTCTTGAAAAGCTTTCCTTGTAAATCTTCTGCCTCGGATTGATCCAGGCAAGCATTCCCTTTGCGATCACTGAGGCAATCCACCCTCGCTCACTTTCTTTGTTCGCTAATTTTTGGTCATATTCGGCTGTGCCTGGACTCCAGTTAGGGACATACACTTTGTTTATGGCACCTGCATGGCAGAAAAATGTTTTCCCTCGAACAAGTACCTCATCAGTGAACACTCTTTTGCATTTGTTGTGCTTGGTCCCCGAGGCCCCATATGAAGCATAAAACTTGCGAACAAGAGACTCGTTGTATTCAGCAGGTGGTGCAGTGAAAGACTCACATTTTCTCTTCTTGATGTTCTCTAAGATGTGGGGATATTGTTCTTTCAACCTATTCAAGCTCAGTTGCTTCTCGGGCAGGAGTTTTTGCTTGATGAGCCTGTCTTTATACCTTTCCATGGACCCCTCTACTCCCCAACGGAGGTGGAAGTCATTTCTGTGCTTCCTCCTTGCTTCAGCCAATAGGTCAACCTCGGGTAAGTGTACCTCCTCATCAGACTGGGAGGGGCGTGGTTCTTCGGACTCCGTCCTTGGTCGCTTTGATTGTTGCTTGGGCTGACTGGAGGATGGCCTTGGTAGGGCATGCTTTTGTCTGGTAGCCATATCTGCACAAGGATGAAATGTGAGTGACCACAGAAGAAAAGTGGTAGAAAACACAGAAAAATTGAAAGAAAAAGTTCAAAATGCAGTGTGTTCTGCGGTCGCAAAACCACAATGCGGACCGCAGAGGCATCACAGAACTGATGGCCTCAAAGTGTGTTCAATCTGCGGTGGATTATGCGGTCGCATAACCACTATGAGGACCGCATAACCATTGCAGATTGGACTTGCCAAAACATGTATCACCAAATGCGATCGCATATCTCACCGCAAAGTAGAGAATGCGATCGCAGAACGGTCGCAAAATGCAAGGCTCAACAACTTGGACTTCTGTTCAAGTCTGCGGTAGGTTTGCGGACCGCATGTCAATTCTGCGACTGCAAACCCGCTGCATTTTACCATCCCCAACAGCAAGGCTGGGGTTCAATTGTGCGGCCAAAATGCAGAGCATTGCAATTATGCGATCGCAGAATGGCCGCATTTCACCATCGTCCTCAGAGCACCTAGGGTTTCTCTCCGTGGCCAAAATGCGGATCGCATGTTCAACATGCGGACCGCAGATATTGTCTTTTACACAGGTTACCCTAGCTTACATTAATGGTGATCCTATTTTTGCTCTACCCCTTACCCCCAAATCATGCGCAACCCAAAGCGACCGACATCACAGGGAAACGACTACACAATTGTAAACATGAATAAACCAACGAAAAACTTAGAAACTACAATGCAACACAAAAATATAAAATGAGAGAGAAACGGGTGCATACAAGTGAGGTTTGATGGTTGGACACTGAGTGTGAAAATTTTGAGTCCTGTGTTCAAGTCTTGATGACTGTTGGTGTTCTCCCCCTCTTTTCTTTGTTTGTTTTTTTCGTTTTGTATAATTTTTTTGTTTTGTTTTAAGCGAGTGAGAGAAGAGAGATAATACGGCTTACCTTGTCCATTCTGCGGAGAAAGGGGTCACCGCATAGCACACAATGTGACCGCATATGTGTTATGCGGTGAAGTT
This sequence comes from Nicotiana glauca, assembly GCA_026770625.1. Classification (NCBI taxonomy): domain Eukaryota; kingdom Viridiplantae; phylum Streptophyta; class Magnoliopsida; order Solanales; family Solanaceae; genus Nicotiana; species Nicotiana glauca. The sequence goes on from MU686671.1 coordinate 43,555, forward strand.
AATGACCAAACTGAAAGGAGGCAAATGCGGTGCAAATTGCGGTCACATAAGTGAAATGCAAACCGCATAATGCATCCCCACACTGCATTTTCGACCTCCCTTTTAACCAAATGCTCTATTCAGGTTTGTGGTCAGAATGCGGTCGGCATTGTGAAAATGCAACCGCATCTGTGCAGCATACTTCACCTATTGGTTTTTCTTCCCTCTTTATGCATCCTTACCACGTATTGAGATCTTTTGAACCCACTGAACTCTAACACACACTTTAAATTGCTCAACCAAATCTATCTAAAAAAAATTGAAGAATTTAAAGAACAAAAGCGTGTTACCACACATGGGTTGCTTCCCATGAAGTGCTTGATTTAACGTTGCGGCACGATGAAGTTGATGTTCTTTTGATTTCACTCAATGGTCGGGCATGGACCATCTTTGAGAGCCAACTGCTCTACCAAATGTTTTTCTCCATCAGTCCCCAAGTAATGCTTGATGCGTTGTCCATTGGACAGATGGACCAGGTTGCACCCTCCATTCTTCGGGGGTGAGCGTCATGAGGATGCCTAGGATTTCATTGACAGGTGCAGGGATAGACTGCATAACATGAGGATACTTGAGTCACATGGATTTGACTTCACCACTTTCCAGTTAGAGGGTAGGGCTCGTAGATGGTGGCAGTCCTATGCTCTTAGCAGGCCAACAGGTTCTTCTCCCCTCACTTGGGGTCAGTTCACCCTGTTATTTCTAGATCGGTACATTGCATCCTCTGAGAAGGAAGGGCTGCGTTATCAGTTTGAGCAGTTACAGCAGGGTTAGATGTTAGTGACCGATTATGAGGCGAGATTCTCTGAGTTGTCTCGCCATGCACTTATGATACTTCCCACAGAGGCAGAGAGGGTACGGCTATTTGTTGCGGGATTACATCCCACTATTCGGAACAGTATGGCTCGGGAGGTGGAGATGGGCACAGGTTATCAGCTCACACTTGAGATTGCTCGTAGGATTGAGGGTTACCGTCAGAGGGGTTTTGAGCAGATACAGTAGGAGAAGAAGGCCAGATTCTCCAAAGAGTTTAGAGGCGCCCTAGCTAGGGGTAGAGGTCACTCCGGGAGGGGTCAGCCCAGTAGGCCCCCAGTTTTAGCACCACCACCTGCTCGGGGTACTCCAGCATGCTCTTATTTCAGCGTCATGCCAGATAATTCTTATCACCTACCAACCGTTCAGGGTTCTTCCTGTGGGTATTCAGGCCTTCCAGATTCTTCCGGTTCTTATGTCGGTGCTATGCCGGAGAGTTCATACCGCCCGCCTGCCATTCAGGATTCTTTTAGTAGATCTTCAGGTTTTAAGAGTCAGCCATCCGGGCAGCAGGTCACCGCACCACGTTGTTTTGAGTGCGGAGACCCAGGTCACATGAGCAGGTACTGCCCCAGGCTTCGGGGCAAGGCTATACAGCAGGGACAGCAACCCATGGTTCCAGCACCAGCGACCCAGCCACCTAGAGGTGGAGGACAGATCGGTAGAGGTCATCCTAGAGGTGGAGGCCAGACAGGGAGAGGTCATCCAGATGCTTCTCAATCGGGCAGAGGCCAGGCAGCTGGTGCTCCAACCAGATTCTATGCTCTCCCGGCCAGGCCAGATGCATTGGCCTCAGATCTAGGATCTACTTATTCCTATATGTCCTCTCTATTTGCTCATTTTCTGGTTACTTCTCCTGAGTTCTTGGGTGTTCTTGTTCATGTGTCCACTCCTGTGGGTGATTGTATGGTTGTGGATCGGGTATATCGGTCCTACATGATTACTTTCGGTGGTTATGAGACTAGAGCAGACCTTCTGTTGCATGATATGCTTGATTTTGAGGTCATTTTTGGCATGGATTGATTATCCCCATATCACGCCATCCTTGATTTTCATGCCAAGACTATTTTGTTAGCTTTGCCGGGATTGCCAAGATTAGGGTGGAAGGGTTCCACAGCTGATACGCCTAGCATAGTTATTTCTTTCTTGAAGGCTCAGCGCATGGTTGAGAAAGGGTGTTTGGCTTATTTATATTATGTTCGAGAAACCACTGCAGAGTCTCCGACGATCGATTCAGTGCCAGTGCTCCGAGAGTTCGCCGATGTTTTCCCTTATAATCTTCCGGGCATGCCTCCAGATCGCGATGTTGATTTCTATATTGACTTGGCCCCAGGAACTCAACCTATATCTATCCCACCATACCGGATGGCTCCTAAGGAGTTGAAGGAGCAGTTGGAGGAGTTGCTAGCAAAAGGGTTTGTTAGGCCCAATGTATCGCCTTGGGGTGAACCGGTGTTATTCATGAAGAATAAGGATGGGACTATGCGGATGTGCATTTATTACCGCCAGTTGAACAAAATAACCATCAAGAACAAGTATCCATTACCCCGTATTGATGATTTGTTCGACCAACTACAGGGTGCTAGGGTGTTCTCTAAGATTGACTTGAGATCAGGGTATCACCAGCTGAAGATTCGGGACTCAGATGTTTCGAAGACTGCATTCAGGACTAGATATGGCCACCACGAGTTCCTGGTGATGTCATTTGGCTTGACTAATCCCCAGCGGCATTCATGGATTTGATGGACATGGCGTTCATGCCTTATATTGATTCCTTTGTTATCGTCTTCATTGACGACATCTTGATATACTCGCGTAGCTTGGGGGAGCACGATCGGCATTTGAGAGTAGTGCTTCAGACCTTGCGAGAGCAGAAGCTATATGCTAAGTTCTCCAAGTGTGAGTTTTGGCTAGAGTCAGTGGAATTCTTGGGGCATATAGTGTCAGGAGAGGGTATTAAGGTGGATCCTAAGAAGATTGAGGCAGTTTAGAGTTGGCCACGACCTATTTCAGTGACGGAGATCAGGAGTTTCCTGGGGTTAGCAGGTTACTACCGATGATTTGTGCAGGGTTTTTCATCTATTGCATCACCTTTGACCAGACTGACCCAGAAGGGTGCCCCATTTCGTTGGTCCGATGAGTGTGAGGAGAGCTTTTAGAAGCTCAAGACTGCTTTGACTACTGCACCGGTTCTTGTATTGCCCTCCGATTCGGGGATATATATTGTATATTGCAATGCTTCTCGCGTCACCTTGGGATGTGTATTGATGTAGGAAGGGCGAGTTAGTGCGTATGATTCACGACAACTGAAGGTCTATGAGAAAAACTACCCTGTGCACGATCTAGAGTTGGCGGTGATTGTTTATGCTCTTAAGATATGGAGGCATTATTTGTATCGGGTGTCATGTGAGGTTTACACAGACCATCACAGCCTACATCACTTATTCAGGCAGAGGGATCTTAATTTGAGACATCGCAGGTGGCTTGAGTTACTAAAGGATTATGACGTTACCATCCTTTATCATCCGGGTAAGGCAAATGTGGTCGCGGATGCCTTGAGCAAGAAGGCGGAGAGTATGGGTAGCTTGGCATTCATTCCTGCTGTGATGAGACCATTAGCTTTGGAAATTTAATCCCTAGCTAACAGACTTGTGAGATTGGACATTTCAGAGCCCGGCCGAGTTCTAGCATGTATGGTTGCTCTGTCCTCGTTATTAGGGCAGATTAAGGCCCGGCAGATCGATGATCCGCATTTGGAGGTCCTCATAGAGACGGTACTTCAAGGAGGTGCCAAGGAGATTTCTATTGGCGAGGATGGTGTGTTATGGCTTCAGGGCCATGTATGTGTTCCTCATGTTGATGGCTTGAGGGAGAGGATTCTAGAAGAGGCCCATAGTTCGAGGTACTCCATTCATCCAGGTGCCACGAAGATGTATCATGACTTAAGGCAGCATTACTGGTGGCGGAGGATGAAGAAGGACATTGCGGAGTATGCGGCTAAATGTTTGAATTGCCAGCAGGTCAAGCATGAGCACCAGATGCCAGGCGGCCTACTTCAGCGGATGCCTATTTCGGAATGGAAGTGGGAGCGCATCACTATGGATTTTGTGGTTGGGTTGCCGCGGACTCAGCGGAAGGTTGATTCAGTGTGGGTTATCGTGGATAGATTGACCAAGTCCGCCCATTTCATTCCAGTGGCGACTACTTATACGGCAGAGAGGTATGCTCAAATTTACATTCGGGAGATAGTGAGGTTTCACGGTGTGCCAGTCTCCATCATATCAGACAGAGGCCCTCAATTCACTTCCCATTTCTGGAGAGCTGTTTAGAGTGAGTTGGGGACCCACGTGGAGCTTAGCACGGCATTCCATCCTCAGACCGATGGGCAGTCGGAGCGGACAGTTCAGATTTTAGAGGATATGCTTAGAGCATGCGTGATTGACTTTGGAGGGCAGTGGGATCAGTTCTTACCCTTGGAGGAGTTTGCATATAATAACAGCTATCAGTCCAGCATAGAGATGGCCCCGTATGAGGCATTATATGGTCGGCGTTTTTGTTCTCCGATCGGGTGGTTTGAGCCTGGTGAGGGTAGGCTGCTTGGTACAGACTTGGTTCAGGATGCCTTTTATAAGGTAAAGTTGATTAAAGAGAGACTACGCACAGCTCAGTCTAGGCAGAAGAGTCAGAAGGCGCGTGATGTATCATTTATGGTTGGCGAGAAGGTTCTCTTGAAGGTTTCGCCCATGAAGAGCACTATGATATTCGGAAAGAAGGGCAAGTTGAGCCCAAGGTTTATTGGCCCCTTTGAGGTGTTGAGGCGAGTTGGGGAGGTTGCCTATGAGCTTGCTTTACCTCCCAGCTTATCAGGAGTTCATCCAGTCTTCCATGTATCGATGCTCCGGAAGTACCATGCCGATTATTCGCATGTGTTGGATTTCAGTACCATTCGGTTAGATGAGAGCTTGAGCTACGAGAAGGATCCAATTGCCATTGTTGATATACAGGACCGCCAGTTGAGGTCCAAGAAGATTTCTGCGATAAGAGTCCAGTGGAGGGGCCAACCAGTCGAGGAGGCGACTTGGGAGTCCGAGGAGGACATGCGGAGCCGATATCCCCACTTATTCAGCTATCCAGGTACTTTTCGAAGTCCGTTCGAGGACGAACATTTGATTAAGAGGTGAAGGATGTACCAAGCCGACTGGTCGTTTTGCATTTTCGAACCCCGTTCCGCTAAATAATACTTCCCGCACTTGCTTTAGCTAATTTATGACTTGCGGGGATGGGTGGTTCGGAAGTTAGAAGAGTCCGAGAGAGATTAAGACTAGTTGCTTCTTCAAGTTCCTTTAAAAAGGCCAAGTTTGACTTCGGTCAACATTTTGGGAAAACGGACCCAGAATCGTGATTTGACAATTTCTGAGGGTCCGTAGGAAAATATGGGACCTGGGCGTATGCCTGGAATCGAATTCCGAGGTCCCTAGCCCGGGTAATGAATTTTTATATAAAATTGTTAAGTTTAAGTTTCAAAGAATTAAATAAACTAAGAAATCATTGTTTTCATAGGTATCGGGTTCAAATTTCGATTCTGATACTTGGTACAAGTCCGAAATATCAGATAAGACCCACCCGTAAAATTTGATGTCAATCCGAGTAGTTTAAGGACGTTTTGACCCGTTGAAGGGAAATTAAGAACTTGAAGTTCATCAAGTTGATTCAATTGGTTTTGGGGTTCGATTCCTTGATTTAGCATTGTTTTGGGTGTTTCGAGGGTCCGACTAGGTCCACCTCGTGATTTCAGACTTGTCGGTATGTTCGGGCGGGGCTCGGGAGCCCCGAGCGTCAAATGGTCAAGGTTCAAGCGAAGTTGAAACTTAAAGAAAAACCAACTTTGCTGCTTCTATCATAACCGCTTCTGCGGCTCTTGGACCATAGAAGCGAGACCGCAGAAGCGGTCGTTTGATCGCAGAAGTGGTGTGGGGCAGCTCAGGGAAAATCGCAGATGCGATTTCTATACCGCAAAAGCGGTCCCGCATAGGCGGCTTCTGGACCGCAGAAGCGGTACTTCCAATCTGGGCCAGGATCACAGAAGCGGCCCTTTTTCCGCAAGAGCAGATTCTGTAGAAGCGGAAATTCGCCCGCGGAAGCGAAGATCGCTGGGACAGTGGAGTTCATTAAATACGAATCCAACCCCATTTCATTCATTTCTCATTATACATTTGGGCGATTTTGGTGATTCCAAAGGGGGGATTTCAACATAACATTACAAGGTATGTAATCCCCACTCATTCTTAGTTTAAATACATGAATATTAGATAGATTTAACACTAATAATTAAGTAAAATCAAAGGGGTTATGGCTAGACCTAGAGTTTTCATGAAATTAAGGTTTAACCACATACTTAGCTATGTAATGAACTAGAAATCACATATTAGTGATCCTTAGGTTATAGAGAATAACTTTCTTTGAAAAATCTCGGGATCCGGGCACGTGGGCCCAGGGTCGGAATTTAGGAAATTTATGGGAAAGGTTGGGAAATCACTTAAATAGTTAGAATTCAACCTTGTAAGCCTCTATTGACTAATCCGTATATTGTTTAACTACTTCGTGCGCTTTCGGCTTCACTTTGAGGTTTCGGGCTTGTTCTTGATAGTTGGAAGTGCGCTTCGGAGCGAGGTGAGTCTCCTTTCTAACCTCGTGAGGGGTAATTGTCCCTTTAGGACTAATAAATGATAAATTACGATTAAATGCGGGGGCTACGTACGTACTAGGTGACGAGAGTCTGTGCGTAGCTACTATGATATTAAATGTTTGGGTAGTTTAGGACCCACATCATGCCTAATGTGAGATATCCGTTATTTTGATTATCAAAAGGATCTTTTATGATATGTTAAGAGACTAGAGAAGAACGAAAAGTGATCATACGAATATTGTTGAACCTTGTAAGGATATTCTTGTGTATAAATGATGCCTTTGTGTGCATTCTTGATGTTTTAAATTGATATTTGTGGATCGGGCCAATCGCCTCGGTGAAATAGATGCATCTATGGCACGGTCCGCTCGATCCTCGGCAATGCAAAATATATATTCTGTTGGAGCGGGTCGTTGACCTCGATATTGTTGCGCATGATATATATATATATATATATATATATATATATATATATATATATATACATACACACACACATATATATATACATACATATATGCTTGAGCTTAGACCTTTCACGATTTATTGCTAATTACGGTAAAGGAGGAAAAAATGACAAAAGGGAAAAATGTGATTAAGAGTATGATTATGAAATACATGATAACTGTCGTATAAATGAACTATTTATGCTCTAAATTGTACATCATTATTGTAATATTATCTTGACCTAGTGGATATCAAGTCGACCTCTCATCTCTACCTCTTCGAGATTAGGCGGGATATCCACTGGGTACATATTATTTATGTACTCATGCTACGCTTCTGTACTTAAATGTACAGGTTTTGAGGCCGATTCATCTGGTTACCGATCGAGCACGCGCCAGTGAGCTGCGGCAGAGACTTCTACGATGAGCTGCTTCCCTTCCTACGCCGCTAGGCAGCCGGACGGAGTCTTCTTTTATATTTTGCTGTCTTTTTTTATTTCAGACACTAGGATAGAGGTGTTTTGTATATTCTACTAGATGCCCGTACTTGTGACACCAGGTCTTGGCACGCACTTTAGTAGACTAGTTTTGGGTTGTAATATTATGTCCTTGTATGGATTACTGTATCGGGTCTCTGAAAACCCCTATTGGGATGCTTATTCCCCTTCTTAAAAATAGTGATGTTGTTAAACTTAGAAATGTCTTCCGCACTTGGCTTGCCAGGCAAGGTTGTTGGGCGCCATCATGACCTGTTATGGAAATAGGTCGTGACACTAGGTGTAGCGGATTTGGCTCATACGTATTCATCATCACCTCATAGCAGGAACTAGCGATGAAATTCAACATCAAAATTCAGATACAATTTGAGATGAATTTGAAAGCGGGAGAAATTGAGTTTGAAATTCAAATGGTGAGGAATGGTTTTATAACGGTGGGGAAAGGTGTCACGCCTCCTTTTTCGCTACTACACCCCGAGGAAGGGTATAATAAAGGGAGTTTTTCCAATTAAAGAACAATCGAAACGGGATTCATTTTGTTAAGAGATTTCAGAGTCGCCACTTAGGAGATTTATGGTGTTCCAAGTCACCGGTTTGAATCCCGAATCGAGGAAAGGGTTTGACTCTGTATTACAGTCGCGAACAAGAAATCCGAGTAAGGAATTCTGTTAACCTGGGAGAAGGGGTTAGGCACTCCCGAGTTCTGTGGTTCTAGCACGGTCGCTCAACTGCTATATTTCGCTAAAATCTGATTTTTATACATGTTAAAACCTATAGTGGAAATTTAGAATTATTTACCGCTTTTAGTTAAATTTTAAGAAAGTGAACGTCGTTTAAAAACGTATTTTCAGATCACGTCACATGAAATGCACCCGTATCCTCGATACATTTTTATTCAACGTTTTGGGATTTGGATTTGGGTTGCATGAAATGCACACCTATATTTAAGAAGGTAAAATTATTAAAAGCGCGACTAAAGTGGCTAACATGTTATTATCTTTACGGGAGGCCGTAAAATTTACTAAACGGCACACCCCAAATTCTAAGTATTTTGATATAAGTATTTAATGAGGGCCCTGCAATTTATATGTTTTGTTCGGCGAGGCTCGTCTCATTTTTATTTAAAGGCCAACCTAGAACAGACTATAATCATCCATTTATTTTGTCTGTAAAAGGGGCCTAGTTAATTAACGTTATAACATCCGGGCCACAAGCTCAAGTCCGAATTTAAACAAGAGGACAACCACTTAATTCAAACTCGCTACTTAGCTTAAAAAAGCCTAGAAATGTGTTACTGAATTAGAGGGCAATTTGAAAAAGAGAATTAAACTTTTTACACGTTGGGACTTGAAATTGGCATGGAAAAATTCGGTCAGTTTTTTTTTACAAGGCAATGCCAACTATGGGCCTTTGTGCAGGCCCAACTGAAATAAAGCCTGACTTGAAGTCCTTGAAGCTACTCTTATATTTGGGCCTTTGACCGGTTTAGCACACAATATCTGGACAGTTTTACTAGAGGCCCAATGTTAATGAAATAGACTCTTAGAATCTTTCCTGAATTTAACATACGAAAATAAAACAAAATACAATCTAATTTGACTTTCTGCTCATATGAAATTTATGAAGAACGACAGGAAGCCCATTTTTATGTTTTATGCATTGTTTCGAAGTCAATTCAAGTACTGAAATGAACAGAAGCTATGAAATTCGCAGAACACTAAGAAAGGAAGACTTAAACCTAAACATGCCTACTTAAGAATTCCTACACCTGATCCATCATTATTTAACCAATATTGTTAATATATCAATCTCAAAACAACAAGTCTATCAATGCCTGCATATCCCTGTTATGCTGAAAAAACAACTATATCAAACTAAGTACTATTATGATAAACTATTGATGTTTTTATTTTAGAGATTCTAGACAAAGTTTCATAGTGACGATGTGCAGGAGAACAACTCCTGGGTTCAATAGTCAACCATAGAGCATTATAATCTAAACAGTCCATTATACAATCTAGTTATTCAAAACAACAAGAGTCCCAATTTGTCAAGTTCTAATTATTGCTACTACACGATCTAACATAAAGGCTAATGTACACATAAGCAAAACAGAATAGAGAGGAAATCAAATGAGCTTGGATCTAAACACATTTCCTTAAAATTTTCAACTCCAACGCGAGGTTACATCAGCAGATTCAGGTATGTACCTGGAAATTAAAATTCAATAAGAAGAGATAAGGATCAGCAGCAGATCAAGAAGTTATTTGGGTCAAGTAGCAATTTAACAGCCTCAAGATAATCACAATATTCAGTTTGAAATCCCAGTAATGCAGTACCAGCAAACAGACCCAAAAATCAACTAAGTGAACCAGCTTCTACTTGAAATCAATCCATAACTCTTTAACAAACTTCAGCAGTCGAATTTTAAGCTAACTAATGCCAAATCAAACCTTACAACTTGAAATTGAATCCAAAATCTTAGTAGCACAGTATTTTTGAGTTTTCAGCTTTTTTTTTTTTTTGGTTTTTGGTTTTTGAAGATCTAGATCTAGAGAATTTTGAATTTAAAATTCAAATGGGAGATGATGAAGACTTGTGAAAGTGGGGGAATTTTCAGAGCTTGAAACTTGTTTTACAAGGCGGTACCTACTGCTTTTTATAGGCAAAACTAAAAGGAAACTTCAGATTTTCAGTTTTCCCTTTTGATCCTTCCTTAATTTCAACTTTGCTTAAAAGTCCCTAAAGAACTGACTTATTTCCCAAGTTATGCCACCAAATTTCCAAAAATTTTAACTTTGAACGCCATCTAGAAGACTCTAGGAATTTCTAGTTCAGTTATTAAAAGATTCCCTTGTCTAAAATGCCTAAATTACCCTTTATTCAATTTGAATTTTACCCTAAGCTAGAGTTAACTGACCCAGACCCTTAGCTTTAGTAGTATTCATGGTTAATTGTTCACATGAAATGGCAATTCAACTAACAAATCCAATAAGCTCATCCTAACTAATTAATTCTAATTACTACCTAAAGTAATCAATGAACTAACGTACAGGACTAAGATAAATTTAACAATAGCATCCATGGGTCAATTAATTGAAACCAAAATCAGAACAGACTCTAACCTGAAACAATGACTAAAACAAATCAGACTTAATTAATCATGAAGAAAATTTAATCTAACAAGGAGAAACCTTACTGGAAAAAAAAGGTCAATCAAAAATTGAAACTAAACCTAAAACACTGAATAATAACTAATGCCTATACTAGTGACAAGCTTAAGAACAAATTCGAACAAGAACAAAGAAGAACAAAACTCGATTACTGATTCCTAACGGATGAAAACAGAATCCCACTAAATTAATGAAGCAAAACAGACATGGAAGAGAAAATAATTCAAATAAAATAATAAGAAAAATTTAGAAACTCACTGGTTTTGGGCACAACTTGACTAACTTCTCGAAATCGGTCGTCAACTAATGTTATATGTTTATTTTGCCAAAAATAAACAAACAACATTAATTGAAGACCCCTCGAACACTTGAAAACCCAAACGAATTGAAGTTCTTCAGTCCCTAGATTTAAGATTTGTGGGATTCCACTTGGATTCGAAGGATTCCGGCTTGAAATTTTGAATGAGGAGGTCAAGGAGAGCTTGGGGTGTGATTTTGGTCGGATTTGGCGAAGGTAGGGTTTTGCCGGAATCATTGATCCAAGATTCGATGAAATTGATGATGAATTCAGGAAGATGGTTTTAGGGGTTGGAAAGAAGAGGAGAAGGAGAGTTTGTGGTGAAATTTTAGGGTCACTTGGAGCTTCGCCGCCGGCGGAGGCGATGTCCGGCCGGCGGCGGACGGCGGAAGGCGGCGGAGGACGGTGGAGCCAGGGAGGCATTACGCCGGCGTTACGCCGGCTTTATAGGGTGTAGATGGGAGACGGAAATGACAGGGGGGTGGTGTAAGTCGGACAATTATATAGTTAATGATGGGGGCTTCCCATCCGTCATATTAATCAACCTCGACGGTTGAGATTGATTGGAGTTGAAACGGTGTCGTTTTATTTAAGGAGGGGCTGGACCGGACTGGCTACGGGTTTGGGCTTAATTGAACGGGTATCCGGTGTTGGTTTGGGGATGGAATAAACTCATGCCCAAATATTTCTTTTTGCAGCCTGCTTTGGTTTTTATTTAATTAATTCCTTTCCTTTAACTCTATTCTTTTTATTGTTTTCTTTCTTTTTTTCTTTTTGTATTTGTTTTCATTATTTACATTTTCTGATTTATATTAAATGCCAAATCAACAAATAAAAACCCAAATTAAATTCTAAAATTATATTATTCAATTTCCAACTGCACTAATTCCTAACTTAAATGCAAACTAAGACAAATTACAAGTATAAATGCACAAGAACTATTTTTTGTTGTTTTCTTCTTTATAAAGTAACTCAATTAATCCTAAAATATAGAATTAAACCCTAAATTCAAATTTCTAGTATATTTTTATATTTTTCATTAATTAAAATACACAAACAAAAATACAAACAATTAACACAAAAATGTCACAAAAATCCACAAAATTGTAAAATAATGAAAGAAATCATTTTGTTTGAATTGATGGGAGTAATTCATATAGGGCAAAAATCACGTGCTCACAGCTGCCCCTCTTTGCTCGGGAACACGAAGAGTTTTCAGGAAAAGATAAGTGAGCGGATACGTGCGATTTTTTTCCGTTCGAATACACCGTGTGAAGCATTTTGAAAGAATTGACCGCACCCTGCTTTGTAGGTTGCCTACATATCTTGGGCTAAAATGGAATCAGGCCTACATATCTTGGGATAGCAAGGAATCAGGTTAGTGTAGTTCAGGAAGGTTTGGTAGCTGGGACTACCATGAGCTGCGATTTCACTGTTGTTGCTGTTGCTACTGCTTGCTGATCCTCTTATTACACCGGGTCAAAATAAAAAGCATCTAGCCTAAGCTATGATCTATGAATTACAAAAAGGTCCTATCTATGTCTTCAAACTTTCTCTTGTGTTGCCTTGAACTTGTATTCTTCCGATAGAACTCTTGCGTTGTTGCCTTGCATTGTGATTAGAGATGCTTTGCCATTCCTTAGAGTGATGCTTGACTGCTAAAATTTGAAATATATGCCTCTATTCTCCAGGCGGGCTCTTGCTTGCTGACACTTGAAATGTATTCCCTTATTCTCCAGGTGGGCTCCTGATTGCTGAACTTGAAAAGTTTTCCATTGTTCTCGATGTGGGCTCCTGATTGCTAATCTTGAAAAGTATTCCCTTGTTCTCCAGGTGGGCTCCTTACTGCAATAAAATAGACAAACAAAGAAAATTTACTGCCCTAGTTTGGTGGCTGGGCACATCATTTTATCAAACATTAAAAATATAAAATCTAAAATCTGAATTGTACTTCTCTTGTTCTCCAGGTGGGCGCCTGATTGCTGAACTTGAAAAGTATCCCCTTGTTCTCCAGGTGGGCTCCTGATTGCTGAACTTGAAAAGTATTCCATTGTTCTCCAGGTGGGCTCCTGATTTCAATAAAACAGACAAACAAAAAAACTTTTCTGTCTCAGTTTTGTGGCTGGGTACAGCATGTTATCAAATATTAAAAATTGAAAGCTAAAATTTGAATTGTACTTCCCTTGTTCTCCAGGTGGGCTCCTGATTGCTGATCTTGAAAAGTATTCCCTTGTTCTCCAGGTGGGCTCCTGAGTGCAACAAAATAGACAAACAAAGAAAATTTTCTGCTCCAGTTTGGTGGTTGGGCACATGGGTGAGTGTAAAACTGAATTATTCTACTAACTATTATGAGAATGATTCTACCAACTATCACGGAAACTCCTAATGGAATCCCAACTTAAACATGCAAACTTATGCTCCCTTGGGTACATTTATGCTACATTACGCTGCTCATGATTGTTTTGAGATTTGAACCAAGTCCCATTTCTAGAAGGGCCCTGAGAGTTTCCAGTCATACCTGTTTGGGTGCTGCCTTGCCTTACAGAGGGTTTCTCCGAAACTTCTACCCCTGTTTCAATCACACAAAAATCTTGTCAGTTTAAAAAATGTGGTGGTTGGTTTGTGGCCTTGAACTTTGAGGGAGATTGCTCCTTCGCTTCCCAAGAAGATTGATTTCCACTTGAAGACCTTGCTTATTTCTGGACTAGACCCTTTTCTCTGTCATCCTCGCCACATAGAATACCCTTTCTCTGTTCAGACCCACTGTCTTCTATTTGTTGGGTTGCATGAACTGGTGCCTCCCCAACCTTTGTCTCACATGAATCCCAAAACGCATCCATTGCCTCTACTCCGTGTATATGATGTTCTTTCTTGACCTAACCACTGGCCTCAGCCTTGAGGTCTGTTGCTCCCTCACTTGTCATGATAACTGATTTCATTCGAAGACCTTGCTTGTCCCTGGACTAACCACTTCCTTTGTAAACCTTAACCCAGAAAATACCTCTTCTCGTCCAAACCCAATACCCTCTTTCTGTTGCACCGCTCATACCGACAGTTATCAAACCTTGGTGCTTCACATGATCCCTAAAGCATGTTGATTGTTACCATCTTCAGTGCGCATGTTGCTCTTTCCTGATTTACACCGACGGCCTTGGCCTTGAGGTCTACCACACTTTTGTCAATCTTACCACAAAAATATCTTTGATCCGTTCACCAAGCCCCTTCCATCTTGTTGCATTGTTCATGAATCGATACGTACCAAACCCTTGTATTTCACACGAATCCCAAAGAATGTTGATTGTTGCCAACTCAGTGTGCCTACTATTTTCTCCTGACTTGACGCCTTGATGTGTTCACCAGATCCCATTTCGTTTAATTGGAAAGCTTGGTGGCAGATTTTGAAGTCATTTATCACTTGTTATGACCAGACAGACTCAAGAGGAGGAAATAAACAAGAGTAAAGGAACATATTAGAAGGATATTGGAAAAAGAAGATTCCTGACAAGAGAACTACAAAGTAGAAACCTATCGGATGTGAACACCGACTCTAACGACTTTGACATGCACCTGTAGCCTATTCCGTTTAGCAAATCTATGCTCAGCTCTTGTTGTACCTTTCGCCATGAAACTGGGCTTCAATGCTCCGCTTACCCGATTTGATTCACAGTCCTTATTTGACTTGTGGTGCCCGTAGGGTTTTCACCATCAAGCCTCTCTCATTTTGGTTTTCTCTCATCTCACCGTCGCCTTATGGTGCCCGTGAAGGTTTTCACTAATAAGACTCTCTCCGTTTTGATTCCTCTTAGCTTTGATTGCCTTGGGGGTACCCGCGGGGGTTCTCATCAACAAGACTCTCTCATTCTTCATTTTCCTTCGTTTGGACCGGAATGTTGCCCCTAATATGATTCACCTCTGCTCGCTTGACTTGGCATCTCTTGAAGACTGATCAGAAAGTCTTCCTTTGGACCGTAACGTGGGCTTTTGGATAGGGTTAGAAAGAAAGGGTATTAAAAGCTCAAAACAATTCAATATCGGTTCAAAATTACAACTTTCGGAATCAGATTTCCCACAACCACCACCACTTCTGCCCCAGTTTTTTTCTTGGGGACTTTTGGATTTTTATTTTGGTTCTTTCTTGGGGACTTTTGGATTTTTATTTTGGTGTGACTGAACCTCAGAGAGAGGCTGCCTACGTACCCTTTCGGGATCAAGTCAAACGTAGTTCAGGCCATAAAACTACTTCGTTGTTGTGATCTTTCCTTTTTTTCCACTTTTTCTTTTCTTTCTTTTCATTTCTTTTCTTTTCTCTTTTCTTTTCTTTTTATTTTTCTTTTTCTTCTTTTTTCTTTTTCACTGTTTTTCTCTTTTCTTCTTTTTTTCTTTTCCTTTTCGCTTTTTCCTTTCTTTTCTTTTATCTTTTCTTCTCTTTTTCTTCTTCTTCTTTTTTTCCTTTTCTTTTCTATTGGACTATTTTTCTGTTGTTTCTCCGCTTATTTTCCCCGCTCGGGCTTTCGAGTTTTGTTATCAATTCTGAAAGAGGGGTATGCAAGAAAATAACTGAGGCTCGAAGGGTTAACAAAGGATAAAGTGTTTGAATAGCAGAACAAAATGCCTTTGTCATTCCAATCTCCAAAACATGCCAAGTACAAACTATACAATTAAACAAGCATACGTAACATCTTCTGATTGCACCAGAATTAATAACCGTATCCACACATTTGCCTTCTATATTTGTCAATTACCCAGCACCATTGGGCAACAAACACGGTACCACGAACGGCCCCTGTAAACTTGCTGCAAACCTACCTTTGGCTTCAAATCGATGCGGCATGATGTATTTCAACAGTATTGCTTTATGTTCAGTTTCACACAATTTGGGCTCGAAGTGATCTCAAAATGCCCTTACTTATTTCCCTCAAATGTCCTTATCATCTTCAATATAGCTTCATTGCTTCATTACTAAACTGGTTGAGAATTATGCGTGCATGTCATGTCACTAGAACCAGCATGAAAAGAACTGTAGAACAGAACTAAACAAAATGACTAGAAACGGCGGGAAACAGAGAATTGTATTAAACTGACGGTGAAAGGGTTTAAACAACAAACAAGCAAACTAGACTAGGGTTACAACCCTCGAACAAACCTAGACAACACTAAACAAGCTATTATGACTAGACAAACAAGGCAAAGTGAAAGGATAGAAGGATTTGAGTCACAAGACAATATCCGGATTACAACCCTGAAATAACCAGGACAACAGAAATGACAACAAAATAAACCACCAAAACTCCACTCTAGCTATTCAAAAGATGGAGCATCTCCCCAATTACCAATCACGACATCTTTAGCCACTGAGTTTCACATCAATATTGCTGGAACCATCACAAGTCTTCATCACGTTGTTCTTAGCAAACTGCTTTTGGGTTCCTTTTGCCGGCTCGTTCTCACGATCAACCTCTAATAGCGCTGAAACCTTAGTAGCATCTGGTCCTCCAGGGATCTCAGAAGAGTTATCATGTTCCTTTTCAAAATAAATCATACCCACCATATGCGTCTCATTATGCGCAGGAGATGGACTTTGGCTAGTGTTTGTTGCATCTAGACTTTGCACGACAATGTTGCCTGCATCAATAAGCTTCTGAATCGTATTCTTCAGATTCCAACATTTCTCTATGTCGTGCCGCAGGGCGCCTGAGCAATATGCGCACCTTTGAGAAGGATCAAAATTCTTTGGAAGAGGGTTCGGCATTTTTATCTGAATCGGCTTCAACATGTCCAATGTCCTTAACCTCTGGAACAGACTGGCATATGACTCTCCCAACGGAGTGAAGGTTTTCTTTTTCCATAACCTCTCATTCTTAAATGCTAGATTGGGCTGAAAACCTGATCCAGGGTGTTTTTGGTAAGCTCGTGGGGATATAGGCATTTTTTGGAGCTGGGTACTGAGAATGTGATATGAGACTTTGGGATTTCTGTGGAGAGAAGTAGCATCGGGGAGGGTTATCTAGTGCATAAGGATAACCACGGGGACGACGTTGAGGCTGGAAGTGTCGATCAAGAAAACTTATCAGATCGTCTTTTCTGTTCCTCTTTCTTCCAACCAAGCTTACTGGGACGTTCTAAATGGCTTCCGAACAACTCATGATTTTGCCTGACTTGATCCTTTCTTCTACTAGCTCCACCATTTTTAACACATCATTGAAAGGCTTTTCCAAGGCTGGGATCAAATGACTGTAGTAGGTGGGTCCCTGGGCCTGTAGAAAAAGCTCAACCATTTCTTCTTCCTAATCGGGGGACTGACTCGAGCAGCTTGCTCCCTCCATCGGAGCCCTAACTCATTAAAGCTTTCCTCCGACTTCTTTTCCATTTTAGATAGCGAGGAGTGGTCTGGGGTAACACTCGATTTGCATTGAAAGTATCAGACAAAGTCTTGAGCTATGCCACCCAATGTAAGACACTTATCGAAATCTTGACGAGTATGCCAGTCCAAGGCTACCCCAGCAAAGCTCTTACCCAAATATGCTATCATCAAATCATCTTTCTCCACAACGATCCTCATTTTGTTGCAATATTCCCTCAGGTGGTCTACCGGATCTCCACGCCCATCATACAAGTTAAATTTCGTACTTTGAACCCTGCGGGCAGGCGGGCATCACGGGGCACAATCAGTTCTTTGCAAGTCATGCTACCCTGGCCTCCCACTCTTCGCTTGTCCCTTAACGACTGTTCTGTGATTTTCAACTTCCTGGGCACCCCATCTCGCCCTTCTCTTCCTGTAACCTTTTCATTTCTAGCTTGAAACTCATCCCGGGAGCTTTTCTTGTATGAATCAAGGACCTTGCGGGCAACCTCTGGGGGTGATATTGGGCATTATGAGCTTTAAGTGGGTATTCATTGTTTGGGGTAGTGGATATGACATGAGAGTAATTTCGGGGAGATGTAACTGGAGGATGAGTGATGGAGTTACTAGGGTATTTGGGAAAATTGTGATAAGCAGGTGTATCTGGAGAATATGGAGGATCATCCGGCATTGTGTTGGGAGCTTGGGTAAGGACATCATCCGAAAAAATCGATGGCGGTGGGGGAAGTGCCTTCCCAGTCATCCAGGCATGATACATGTATGCCATGTGCTGTCTTAACATCTGCACGTCTTCAACCAACCCATTATCCCGTTCAACCAAGTGCTGTCGGGCACCGGTATCAAACAACTCTGTTCTATTGTTGTTTTCCATTGCCTTTTGTCCTTGTGTTGCAAAGAAGAGTTACCACTTTAAAACCACAAACCAACCACCTTTCTGGAATGACATGACACAACAAAACCATCACGTTAGCGTTAGGGCATTTAACATATTGGTACCCGCACATTTGGGGAATAAATGCACCTAGGCAGTTAACAGTTCCTATTATGCTTTTGATCGGTCGCATGCGTTATCCCGACCTTATTTCCGATTGCAAACTTTCTCTTCTTTTATTTTTTATTTTTTTCTTCCTTTAACTCATGCCTTTGTCTTCTCTTGTTTCTATTCTCTCCCTTTCTCAATATTTCTCTTTTCTTTCTTGTTTTTCCGCTCTTTTTCTTTTCTTTTCTTTTTCCTCTCTTTTATTTCCTTTTTTTCTTTTGGTTATGGTCAAATTCTATGGAGATTGCCTACGTATCCTGACCCCACATGAATCAGACCAAGCATAGTTCTTGCAAATTAAATGCAAAAATAAAGAGATAATTTTTGGGATTTTTAAAATTTTCATTAATAAACGCCGATTACAAGTGATACTAGACTATTTATTTTTCTTAAAGGGAAAAATTACAAAACAGACTTAAAAACAAAATACAGACTCGATGAATACATCAAAGCTTTAAATCCTGGGGACCGCGGGGCAACACTCGGCATTGTCGCGGGCCTGCGCAAGACTAAGAAGGTTTCAATGTCAACTGTAAGCTATTTAAAGAAAGTTGGCCATGTAATGACTTATTTTGACTTAAAAAAGACAAGTGGCTATTTTTCAAAAATATTTATTTTAAGAAAACAAAGACTCGGTTTTGCAAATACGGCCCTTTCAGCACTTCTGAAAGGGAGATGTTAAGGTTGTGCTCGCAAACCATTAAAAATGACTTGCGGTGGCTGTTCTAGCAAAAACAGCCTTCCGGCATCCTTCTGGGGACATTCGGCTTATTTTTAACAAGAATGGCGTCATCCGACTTATTTTAATAAATATTTTAAAATTTTGACATTATTTGGCTATTTTTGAAAAGGGGTGGTTGGACCCGATGAGGGTTGCCTACGTATATCACATCCGATGAGAATCAAACCAGCGTAGTTCGGGCAGACTCGCCAAAATCAAAAGTATATTTTTGAACAACAATTTTCTTTTTTTTTTTCAATTTTTTTTTTTTTTTTTCCTCTTTTTTTTTTTTTTTGCTTTTTCATGTTTCAAAAATCCGGCAGCATTTCGGTACTATTTCGGTATTGGTTTTTCAACCAATGGTACCCTCACTTAGTCCTAAAACTGCTATTTTTCATAATTTTGCAGTCATTATATACAAGCCGGTCAACATGCAAAGCCAGGCAAATAAATGCGCAAGTAGCATGTAAGATGCATCAGGATGGTCATTTTATTTCAGGTCACCTGTCCTAGACGGACCCAACCCCTATGTTGAGTCCCCTAAGTCAAATGGACATGATGCAAACAAGTGTCCTACTAGGGATCCGGCATGAGATTATTGTTCTTCTAGGTTTAAACCCTACGTTTATTGGTCTAGACCTCACTTACCCGAGCGGACAACTCAGGCCGAGGGGGAGGCAGCGTACCGGGGATGCAGAAGCTTCGCCGGCTTAGCAACTTAGCCAAACCTCATTCTAAATCGGGAAAGACTCTAAACAGAATAGAAGCTTCACGAAGTGCACCCTTCTCCATGATGTAGAAGATTTAGAGAAAGGAAGGGATTCGCGACAGTTTATATACAATTCCGCAAATATAACAATTTAACTGGTAGAAAAATCAGATAAAGCCAAATATAACAATTTAACTGAGCTTGAATTCTTGAACCCTGAACCGAAATTCCGGGTTCTTGTTCCCAGCAGAGTGGCCAAAGCTGTCACACCTCTTTTTTCGCTACTACACCCCGGGGAAGGGTATAATAAAGGGAGTTTTTCCAATTAAAGGACAATCGAAATGGGATTCATTTTGTTAAGAGATTCAGAGTCGCCACTTGGGAGATTTATAGTGTCCCAAGTCACCGGTTTGAATCCCGAATCGAGGAAAGGGTTTGACTCTGTATTATAGTCGCGAACTAGAAATCCGAGTAAGGAATTCTATTAACCCGGGAGAAGGGTTTAGGCACTCCCGAGTTCTGTGGTTCTAGCACGGTCGCTCAACTGCTATATTTGGCTAAAATCTGATTTTTATACATGTTAAAACCCATAGTGGAGTTTTACAATTATTTACCATTTTTAGTCAAATTTTAAGAAAGTGAATGTCGTTTAAGAACGTATTTTCAGATCACGTCACATGAAATGCACCCGGATCCTCGACACATTTTTATTCAACGTTTTGGGATTTGGATTTGGGTTGCATGAAATGCACACCCATATTTAAGAAGGTAAAATTATTAAAAGCGCGCCTAAAGTGGCTAACGTATTATTATCTTTACAGGAGGCCGTGAAATTCACTAAACAGCACGCCTCGAATTCTAAGTATTTTGATATAAGCATTTAATGAGGGCCCCGTAATTTATATGTTTTATTCGGTGAGGCTCGTCTTATTTTTATTTAAAGGCCAACCTAGAGCAGACTGTAATCATCTATTTATTTTGTCTCTAAAAGGGGCCTAGTTAATTAACGCTATAACATCCGGGCTGCAAGCTCAAGTCCAAATTTATACAAGAGGACAACCACTTAATTTAAACTCGCTACTTAGCTTTAAAAAGCCTAGAAATGTCTTACTGAATTAGAGGGCAATTTGAAGAAGAGAATTAAACTTTTAACACGTTGGGCCTTGAAATTGGCATGGAAAAATTCGGTCAGTTTTTTTTTTACAAGGCAATGCCAACTGTGGGCCTTTGTGCAGGCCCAACTGAAATAAAGCCTGACTTGAAGTCCTTGAAGCTACTCTTATATTTGGGCCTTTGACCGGTTTAGCACACAATATCTGGACAGTTTTACTAGAGGCCCAACGATAATGAAATAGACTCTTAGAATCTTTCCTGAATTTAACATACAAAAATAAAACAAAATACAATCTAATTTGACTTTCTGCTCATATGAAATTTATGAAGAATGACACGAAGCCCATTTTTATGTTTTATGTATTGTTTCGAAGTCAATTCAAGTACTGAAATGAACAAAAGCTACGAAACTGGCAGAACACTAAGAAAGGAAGACTTAAAGCTAAACATGCCTACTTAAGAATTCCTACACTTGATCCATCATTATTTAACCAATACTGTGAATATATCAATTTCCAAACAACAAGTCTATCAATGCCTGCATATCCCTGTTATGCTGAAAAAACAACTATATCAAACTAAATACGACTATGATAAACTATTGATATTTTTATTTTAGAGATTCTAGACAAAGTTTGACAGTGACGATGTGCAGGAGAACAACACCTGGGTTCAACAGTCAACCATAGAGCATTATAATCTAAACAGTCCATTATACAATCTATTTATTCAAAACAGCAAGTGTCCCAATTTGTCAAGTTCTAACTATTGCTACTACACGACCTAACATAAAGGCTAATGTACACATAAGCAAAACAGAATAGAGAGGAAATCAAATGAGCTTGGGTCTAAACACATTTCCTTAAAATTTTCAACTCCAACGCGAGGTTACATCAGCAGATTCAGGTGTGTACCTGGAAATTGAAATTCAATAAGAAGAGAGGAGGATCAGCAGCAAATCAAGCAGTTAGTTGGGTCAAGTAGCAATTTAACAGCCTCAAGATAATCACAACATTTAGTTTGAAATCCCAGCAATGCAGTACCAGCAAACAGACCCAAAAATCGACTAAGTGAACTAGCTTCTACTTGAAATCAATCCAGAACTCTTTAACAAACTTCAACAGTCGAATTTTAAGCTAACTAATGCCAAATCAAACCTTACAACTTGAAATTGAATCCAAAATCTTAGTAGCACAGTATTTTTGAGTTTTCAGCTATTTTTTTCTTTTTGGTTTGGGTTTTTGAAGATCAAGATCTAGAGAATTTTGAATTTGAAATTCAAATGGGAGTTGATGAAGACTTGGGAAAGTGGGGGAATTTTCAGAGCTTGAAACTTGTTTTACAAGGCAGTACCTACTGCCTTTTATAGGCAAAACTAAAAGGGAACTTCAGATTTTCAGTTTTCCCTTTTGATCCTTCCTTAATTTCAACTTTGCTTAAAAGTCCATAAAGAACTGGCTTATTTCCCAAGTTATACAACCAAATTTCCTAAAATTTTAATTTTGAACCCCATCTAGAAGGCTCTAGGAATTTCTAGTTCAGTATTAAAAGATTCCCTTGTCTAAAATGCCTAAATTACCCTTTATTCAATCTGAATTTTACCCTAAGCTAGAGTTAACTGACCCAGCCCCTTAGCTTTAGTAGTAATCATGGTTAATTGTTCACAGGAAATGGCAATTCAGCTAACAAATCTAATAAGCTCATCCTAACTAATTAATTCTAATTACTACCTAATGTATTCAATGAACTAACGTACAGGACTAAGATAAATTTAACAATAGCATCCATGGGTCAATTAATTGAAACCAAAATCAGAACAAACTCTAACGTGAAATAATGACTAAAACAAATCAGACTTAATTAATTATGAAGAAAAATTAATCTAACAAGGAGAAACCTTACTGGAAAAAAAAGGTCAATCAAAAATTGAAACTAAACCTAAAACACTGAACAATAACTAATGCCTATACTAATGACAAGCTTAAGAACAAATTCGAACAAGAACAAAGAAGAACAAAACTCGATTACTGATTCCTAACGGATGAAAACAGAATCCCACTAAATTAATGAAGCAAAACAGTCATGGAAGAGAAAACAATTCAAATAAAACAACAAGAAAAATTTAGAAACTCACTGGTTTTGGGCACAACTTGACTAACTTCTCGAAATTGGTCCTCAACTAATGTTATACGTTTATTTTGCCAAAAATAAACAAACAACATTAATTGAAGACCCCTCGAACACTTGAAAACCCAAATGGATTGAAGTTCTTCAGACCCTAGATTTAAGATTTGTGGGATTCCACTTGGATTCGAAGGATTCCGGCTTGAAATTTGGAATGAGGAGGTCAAGAAGAGCTTAGGTGTGATCTTGGTCGGATTTGGCGAAGGTAGGGTTTTGCCGGAATCTTTGATCCAAGATTCGAGGAAATTGGTGATGAATTGAAGAAGATGGTTTTGGGGGTTGGAAAGAGGAGGAGAAGGAGAGATTGTGGTGAAATTTTGGGGTCACTTGGAGATTCGCCGCCGGTGGAGGCGATTTCCGACCGGCGGCGGACGGCGGAAGGCGGTGGAGGATGGTGGAGCCAGGAAGGTGTTACGCCGGCGTTACAGGGAGTAGATGGGAGACGGCAAGGAGAGGGGGGGTGGTGTAAGTCGGACAATTATATAGTTAATGATGGGGGCTTCCCATCCGTTGGATTAATCAACCTCGACGGTTGAGATTGATTGGAGTTGAAACGATGTTATTTTATTTAAGGAGGGGCTGGACCGGACTGGGCTATGGGTTTGGGCTTAATTTAATGGGTATCCGGTGTTGGTTTGGGGCTGGAATAAACTCAGGCCCAAATATTTCTTTTAGCAGCCTGCTTTGGTTTTTATTACATTAATTCCTTTCCTTTAACTCTATTCTTTTTATTGTTTTCTTTCTTTTTTTTCTTTTTGTATTTTTTTTCATTATTTATATTTTTTGATTATTATTAAATGCCAAATCAACAAATAAAAACCCAAATTGACTTCTAAAATTATATTATTCAATTTCCAACTACACTAATTCCTAACTTAAATGCAAACTAAGACAAATTACAAGTATAAATGCACAAGAACTATTTTTTGTTATTTTCTTCTTTATAAAGTAACTCAATTAATTCTAAAATATGAAATTAAACCCTAAATGCAAATTTTCAGTATATTTTTATATTTTTCATTAATTAAAATACAAACAATTAACACAAAAATGTCAAAAAAATCCACAAAATTGCAAAATAATGAAAGAAATCATTTTGTTTGAATTTCTGGGAGTAATTCATATAGGGCAAAAATCACGTGCTCACAGCTACCCCACTTTGCTCGGGAACACGAAGAGTTTTTAGGCAAAGATAAGTGAGCGGATACGAGCGATTTTTTCCCGTTCGAATACTCCGTGTGAAGCATTTAGAAAGAATTGACCGAACTCTGCTTCAGAGGTTGCCTACATATCTTGGGCTAAAAAGGAATCAGGCCAGTGTAGTTCAGGAAGGTTTGGTAGCTGGGACTACCAGGAGCTGTGATTTCACTGCTGTTGCTGTTGCTACTGCTTGCTGATCCCCTTATTACACCGGGTCAAAATAAAAAGCATCTAGCCTAAGCTATGATCTATGAATTACCAAAAGGTCCTATCTATGTCTTCAAACTTTCTCTTGTGTTGCCTTGAACTTGTATTCTTCCGATAGAACTCTTGCGTTGTTGTGTTTTGCCATTCCTTAGAGTGATGCTTGACTGCTGAAATTTGAAATATATGCCTCTATTCTCCAGGCGGGCTCCTTCTAGCTGACACTTGAAATGTATTCCCTTGTTCTCCAGGTGGACTCCTGATTGCTGAACTTGAAAAGTTTTCCCGTGTTCTCTAGGTGGGCTCCTGATTGCTGATATTGAAAAGTATTCCCTTGTTCTTCAGGTGGGCTCCTTACTGCAACAAAACAGACAAACAAAGAAAATTTTCTGCCCCAGTTTGGTGGCTGGCCACATCATGTTATCAAACATTAAAGATTTAAAATCTAAAATTTGAATTGTACATCCTTTGTTCTCCAGGTGGGCGCCTATTGCTGAACTTGAAAAGTATTCACTTGTTCTCCAGGTGGGCTCCTGATTGCTGAACTTGAAAAGTATTCCCTTGTTCTCCAGGTGGGCTCCAGATTTCAACAAAACAGACAAACAAAGAAAATTTCCTGCCCCAGTTTGGTGGCTGGGTACAACATGTTATCAAATATTAAAAATTGAAATCTAAAATTTGAATTGTACTTCCCTTGTTCTCCAGGTAGGCGGCTGATTGATGAAACTTGAAAAGTATTCCCTTGTTCTCCAGGTGGGCTCCTGATTGCTGAACTTGAAAAGTATTCCCTTGTTCTCCAGGTGGGCTCCTGACTGCAACAAAATAGACAAACAAAGAAAATTTTCTGCCCCGGTTTGGTGGCTGGGTACAGCATGTTATCAAATATTAAAAATTGAAAGCTAAAATTTGAATTGTACTTTCCTTGTTCTCCAGGTGGGTGCCTGATTGCTGAAACTTGAAAAGTATTCCCTTGTTCTCCAAGTGGGCTCCTGATTGCTGATCTTGAAAAGTATTCCCTTGTTCCCCAGGTGGGCTCCTGACTGCAACAAAATAGACAAACAAAGAAAATTTTCTACTCCAGTTTGGTGGTTGGGCACATGGGTGAGTGTTAAACTGAATTATTTTACCAACTATTATGAGAATTATTATACCAACTATCATGGAAACTCCTAATGGAATCCCAACATAAACATGCAAACTTATGCTCCCTTGGGGTACATTTATGCTATATTACGCTACTCATTATTGTTTTGAGATTTGAACCAAGTCCCATTTCTAGGAGGGCCCTGCGAGTTTCCAGTCATACCTGTTTGGGTGCTGCCTTGCCTTACAGAGGGTTTCTCCGAAACATCTGCCCCTGTTTCAATCACAGAAAAATCTTGTCAGTTTAAAAACGTGGTGGTTGGTTTGTGGCCTTGAACTTTGAGGGAGATTGCTCCTTCGCTTCCCTAGAAGATTGATTTCCACTCGAAGACCTTGCTTGTTTCTGGACTAGACCCCTTTCTATGTCATCCTCGTCACATAGAATACCCTTTCTCCATTCGGACCCACTGTCTTCTATTTGTTAGGTTACATGAACTGGCGCCTCCCCAACCTTTGTCTCACATGAATCCCAAAACGCGTCCATTGCCTCTACTCCGTGTATATGCTGTTCTTTCTTGACCTAACCACTGGCCTCAGCCTTGAGGTCAGTTGCTCCCTCACTTGTCATGATAACTGATTTCATTCGAAGACCTTGCTTGTCCTTGGACTAACCACTTCCTTTGTAAACCTTAACCCAGAAAATACCTCTTCTTGTCCAAACCCAATACCCTCGTTCTGTTGCACCGCACATATCGACATTTACCAAACCTTTGTGCTTTACATGATCCCTAAAGCATGTTGATTGTTACCAACTTCAGTGTGCATGTTGCTCTTTCCTGATTTACACCGCCGGCCTTGGCCTTGAGGTCTACTACCCTTTTGTCAATCTTACCATAGAAATATCTTTGATCCGTTCACTAAGCCCCTTCCATGTTGTTGCATTGTTCATGAATCGATACGTACCAAACCCTTGTATTTCACATGAATCCCAAAGTATGTTGATTATTGCCAACTCAGTGTGCCTACTGTTTTCTCCTAACTTGACGCCCTGATGTGTTCACCAGATCCCATTTCGTTTAATTGGAAAGCTTGGTAGCAGATTTTGAAGTCAGTTATCACTTGTTATGACCAGACAGACTCAAGAGGAGGAAATAAACAAGAGTAAAGGAACATATTAGAAGGATAATGGAAAGAGATGATTCCTGACAAGAGAATTACAAAGTAGAAACCTATCGGATGTGAACACCTGCTCTAACGACCTTGACATGCACCTGCAGCCTATTCATCACGTTGTTCTTAGCAAACTGCTTTTGGGTTCCTTTTGCCGGCTCGTTCTCACGAGCAACCTCTAATAGTGCTAAAACCTTAGTAGTATCTGGTCCTCCAGGGATCTCAGAAGAGTTCTCATGTTCCTTTTTAAAATAAATCATACCCACCATATGCGTCTCGTTATGCGCAGAAGATGGACTTTGCCTAGTGTTTGCTACATCTGAACTTTGCACGACAATGTCGCCTGCATCAATAATCTTCTGAATCACATTCTTCAGATTCCAACATTTCTCTATGTCGTGTCCCAGGGCGCCTGAGCAATATGCGCACCTTTGAGAAGGATCAAACTTCTTTGGAAGAGGGTTCGGCATTTTTATCTGAATCGGCTTCAACATGTCCAATGTCCTTAACCTCTGGAACAGACTGGCATATGACTCTCCCAATAGAGTGAAGGGTTTCTTCTTCCGTAACCTCTCATTCTTAAATGCTAGATTGGGCTGAAAACCTAATCCGGGGTGTTTTTGGTAAGCCCGTGGGGGTAGATAGGCATTTTTTGGAGCTGGGTACTAAGAATGTGATGTGAAACTTTGGGATTTCTATGGAGAGAAGTAGAATCGGGGAGGGTCATCTAGTGCACAAGGATAACCACGGGGATGACGTTGAGGCTGGAAGTGTCGATCAAGAAAACTTATCGGATCGTCTTTTCTGTTCCTCTTTCTTCCAACCAAGCTTACTGGGACGTTCTAAATGGCTTCCGAACAACTCATGATTTTGCCTGACTTGATCCTTTCTTCTACTAGCTCCCCCATTTTTAACACATCATTGAAAGTCTTTTCCAAGGCTGGGATCAAATGACTGTAGTAGGTGGGTCCCTGGGCCTGTAGAAAAAGCTCAACCATTTCTTCTTCGCTAATCGGGGGACTGACTCTAGCAGCTTGCTCCCTCCATCGGAGCCCAAACTCATTAAAGCTTTCCTCTGGCTTCTTTTCCATTTTAGATAGCGAGGAGCGGTCTGGGGTAACACTCGATTTGCATTGAAAGTATCGGACAAAGTCTTGAGCCATGCACCCAATCTAAGCCACTTATCGGCATCTTGACGAGTGTGCCAGTCCAAGGCTACCCCAGCTAAGCTCTCACCGAAATATGCTATCATCAAATCATCTTTCTCTCTAACGATCCTCATTTTGTTGCAATATTCCTTAGGTGGTCTACCGGATCTCCACGCCCATCATACAAGTTAAATTTTTGTACTTTGAACCCTGCGGGCAGGCGGGCGTCACAGGGCACAATCAGTTCTTTGCAAGTCATGCTACCCTGGACTCCCACTCTTCGCTTGTCCCTTAAGGACTGTTCTGCGCTTTTCAAATTCCTGGGTACCCCATCTCGCCCTTCTCTTCCTGTAACCTTTTCATTTCTAGCTTGAAGCTCAACCCGGGAGCTTTTCTTGTATGAATCAAGGACCTTGCGGGCAACCTCTGGGGGGTGATATTAGGCATTGTGAGCTTTGAGTGGGTATTCATTGTTTGGGGTAGTGGATATGACATGAGAGTAATTTCGGGGAGATGTAACTGGAGGATGAGTGATGGAGTTACTAGGGTAGTTGGGAAAATTGTGATAAGCGGGTGTATCTGGAGAATATGGAGGATCATCCGGCATTGTGTTGGGAGCTTGGGTAAGGACATCATCTAGAAAAATCGGTGGCGGCGGGGGTGGTGCCTTCCCAGTCATCCAGGCATGATACATGTCTACCATGTGATGTCTTAACATCTGCACCTCTTCAACCAACCCATTATCCCGTTCAACCAAGTGCTGTGGGGCACCGGTATCAACCAACTCAGTTCTATTGTTGTTTGCCATTGCCTTTTGTCCTTCTGTTGCAAAGAAGAGTTACCACTTTAAAACCACAAACCAACCACCTTTCTGGAGTGACATGACACAATGAAACCATCACGTTTGCGTTAGGGCATTTAACATATTGGTACCCGCACAATTGGGGAATAAATGCACCTAGGCAGTTAACAGTTCCTATTATGCTTTTGATCGGTCGCATGCGTTATCCCGACCTTATTTCCGATTGCAAACTTTATCTTCTGTTATTTTTTATTTTTTTCTTCCTTTCACTCTTGCCTTTGTCTTCTGTTGTTTCTATTCTCTCCCTTTCTCAATATTTCTCTTTTCTTTCTTGTTTTTCCGCTCTTTTTCTTTTCTTTTCTTTTTTGTTTTTCCTCACTTTTATTTCCATTTTTTTTCTTTTGGTTATGGTCGAATCCTATGGAGATTGTCTACGTATCATGACCCCGCATGAATCAGACCAAGCGTAGTTCTTGCAAATTAAATGCAAAAATAAAGAGATAATTTTTGGGATTTTTCAAATTTTCATTAATAAATGTCGATTACAAGTGATACTAGAATATTTGTTTTTCTTAATGGGAAAAATTACAAAACAGACTTAAAAACAAAATACAGACTCGGTGACTAGGAATACATCAAAGCTTTAAATCCTGGGCACCGCGGGACATCACTCGGCATCGTCGCGGGCCTGCGCAAGACTAAGAAGGTTTCAATGTCAACTGTAAGCTATTTAAAGAAAGCTGGCCATGTAATGACTTATTTTGACTTAAAAAAGACAAGTGGCTATTTTTCAAAAATATTTATTTTTCGAAAACAAAGACTCGGCTTTGCAAATACGGCCTTTCAGCACTTTCGAAAGGGAGATTTTAAGGTTTTGCTCACAATCCATTAAAAATGACTTGCGGTGGCTATTCTAGCAAAAACAGCCTTCTGGCGTCCTTTAGGGGATATTCGACTTATTTTTAACAAGAATGGCGTCACCCGACTAATTTTAACAAATATTTTAAAATTTTGACATTATTTGGCTATTTTTGAAAAGGGGTGGTTGGACCCGATGAGGGTTGCCTACGTATCTCA
>MU686673.1:0-20577 GCA_026770625.1 Nicotiana glauca
TTGTAGATTTGTCCACACTTTCAGAAAATGAACTCACTTGCTTAAGTGTGTTGGACAATGATCCCCTCCTTTGGCTCAAGAGACTTGGACATGCAAGTCTAATTCAACTCAAAAAATTAGTCTCCAAGGATCCGGTGATAGGGCTGCCTAATATCAAGTTCAAGGAAGACAAAGTTTGTGAGGCTTGTGCAAGGGGGAAGAAGGTAAGATCATCTTTTAAATGCAAGAAAGTGGTAAGCACCACCAGAATGATGGAACTGGTCCATATGGATCTTTGTGGTCCAATGAGAACATTAAGCAGAGGTGGTAAAAGATATGTGATGGTGCTTGTTGATGATTACTCTAGGTTTACATGGACATTATTTTTAACATCTAAAGATGAAGCATTTGACATGTTTACTTCTTTTGTTAGAACAACTCAAAAACAACTAAGTAATCAATTTGTATCAATTAGGTCTATCATGCAACTGAATTTGAAAATGCTAAGTTTGCTGAATTTTTGCATGCTACATCATAAATAGTTGCATGANACCCTAGGTAAGTATGATCCCAGAAGTGATGCGGGAGTATTCTTGGGATATTCTTCACATGGTAAAGCTTATAAGATATACAGTAAAAGAACTATGTGTGTAGAAAAAATGTATATGTTATTTAAAACTAACATTCTTTATGATAAGCTGGAATATGAAGATGAAGCAATTGGGCTGGTAAGAAATTTAAATGATATCGCAGCCCAGACTGAAGCTGAAACAGAAGAAGGAACATGTGATGGAACAGGTCCTTCCACCCATGCCAACATGACAAGGGGAACTGACTAGAGAGGAACTAATCCTCAAACCTCGAGGGAACCTGTCCATGAACATATTACTTAGTAACAAAACCAGGAAGAAACATCTAAAGAAATTGACATTCCTATTGCAACATCCAAGAAATTAGATATAGATGAACATGGTTCATCTGTTGATCAGAAGTTGTATAGGGGAAAATCCAAAAGAGTCTCACTTGACTGTTGTCAAGAGGATACTGAGATATCTGAAAGGAACCACCGATCTGTGCCGTTGGTATCCTAAAGTTAGTAATTTTGATCTAGTAGGATATGCTGATGCTGATTATACATGTTTCCTTATGGATAGGAAGAGCACCTCAGGTATGGCACACTTCCTTGGTTCATGTCTTGTGTCATGAGCAACTAAAAAGGCAAAATTAAATGGCCTTATCTACTGTTGAAGCTGAGAATGTTGCTGTTGCTTCATGGTGTGCTCAATTGTTGTGGATCAAACAATAATTATTGAAATTTGGAATTGATGTGGTTGCATCCCTATTTTTTATGATAACACTAGTGCTATTAGTATGATAAAGAAACCAGTTCATCATAATATAACTAAGCACATATATGTTAGGCACCATTTTTGAGGGACAACTATGAGAAAAGCTTGATCACTGTGGAGTTTTGTGCTACTAACAAGCAAATTGCTGACATCTTCACAAAAGCCTAAAGTAAAGATCACTTTGAGAGGAACAGGTTAAAATTAGGGATGATTAAGATCACCTAAAAGGACCAGTTCAAGGTTAAACGAAAAATAAATAAAAATAAATTGAAAAAAAAATTTTGGTTAGAAAGTCTGTAAATTGTATAATTAGATTAAATCTTGCTCAGTCTCATACCTTCCATAGTATACTCTTGTGCCATGTGTTAAAATAACTCATTAATCTCTAATGATATTTTCTCTGTTTTGGCAAATTTAGACTCACACAAGAGAATTATCAGTGAAGAACCTGGTTCATCAAGGTAGCACGGTATGTTTTCTACACTCTGCATAATTTGAAATAACTATATTTGGATCATGAGCAGAGAGTTCCACCAAATACTAAACTCCTTTTGGACTTATCCGTTACAAGTGAACCAG
Organism: Nicotiana glauca; assembly: GCA_026770625.1. Lineage (NCBI taxonomy): Eukaryota > Viridiplantae > Streptophyta > Magnoliopsida > Solanales > Solanaceae > Nicotiana > Nicotiana glauca. Next base: position 1,908 of record MU686673.1, read on the forward strand.
TCCCATTCAAAAGAGTCCCAACCGAATGGAAGTATCTAGATTCTAGGGATACACTCCAATGTCTCTCCAAAATTGAATTTCAGTTTAATTAAACTTTGAAGAGTCTGAAAATCTGTAGCTACCCCATCAATTATTCCTCTGTATATTGATCAGCTTTGGTGTATTCCTCACTTCATCTCTCTCAAGCCGTCAAAAACTCTCATTCTTCTTTCATCTTCCAAACACAATCTAATTCTCTTCTTTTCATACCCTAGCCTAGATATGTCAAACACCTCTGAAAATCCTTCATCACCAAGCAAATAAACAAGCAATTGATAGCAGGTAGGGAAGAAGAATCCTAGAAATCTGAAGATTCATTTAAGTCTGCTACTAAGGGGGAAGAAAGTAGGTCTTTCAAAACTGAACAGGTTCTAAAGTTTCTCTTGAGACAATTTCTTAGTTGCTGCAAATTTGGAGAATAGATTTGTAGGATGTATAGCAGGTATAAAGTCTACATAATCTGGAGAAGTTGGTGGTAAAAATGAAAAAATGAGAGCAAGTGCGCTAGGAGTACTGTAAGGGGAAAGGGGACAAGAGTGGCTGATTCTTCACCCACTCCCGTTGGTATAATAAAAGAAATTGGTGCAATGGTTGTTTGGGGAGAGGAATTTACTGAAATAGAAGGGTGTGTGAGCAAAACAGGGGGAAGTGGGTCTGGCGAAGTTGTTGAGGGGTTGGTTCAACTTGGAAAAAATATAGATGAACCTGTTCCATCTGAATAGGAAACCCTCGCGAACCTACTGATAGAGTTATCAATGGCACCAAAAACTCATGTCATTCCCTATGGTTTCATTCTCACAACTGTGCTTGCACATTTCAAGGTACCTATGAAGAAGTGGGGTTAATACTCTGCTTGCTTGCGATTATGAAGTCAATGTCACTCTTAATGAACCTGGTTCATCTAAAAAGACACCTATCAATAGCAAAGTCAGAGTCTTGGTACATGAGAGTGAGGCAAAGGATATTGAGATAGCAAGGCTGAAGACACGCTTATTGGGGTAGAATTTGAGAGAGATGTTCTCAGAACTGAACTTGCAAGGGAAAAGGAGAAGAATGATGGAACTCTTCAAGACATGCTGAAACTTCTCCAAGCAAATAAACCAGCCCCTACCTCTTCCAAGCCTTAAATCCTAGCCTAGTGTAGATCAACCAGTGACCCAGTTCGGGATATTTTGTTTATTTTGCTCATGTTTTTAGTATTTTTATTTCTTCTTATGCTTTGTGGTAGAATCATATCAATCATCAATGAAGTTCATTGTTTTTGCTCTAATTGTTTGTTTATATTTCTTTGATGATTGAAATTCTTAGTTTGATCTATGATGATTAATCCATGTTTGCATTTGCCAGTGGCCATGAGTAAGCTTTAAAATCTGGTTATCTCATATTTTTTATGCAACTTTTCGATGATGCCAAAAGGGAGAAAAAGGTTGTGCTCTACACAAGTGATGTTTACACTTTGAACAGTGATGTTTATAACCTAATGTACCTGGTTCTTGATGATAAGTGATAAAAAGGAAAAATGTTTCTAACATTGTGTTGATGTTGAGCTGAGTTGAAACAAGGCTAAGCTTATGAAAATCACAGATCTTGTCATCATCAAAAAGGGGGAATTTTTTGGCCCAAGTAAAGGTTAGTTTTGAAGACTGACAAAGGAACACACGATGAACCAGGTCCATCCAGTGGTCCATCCCTCAGGTGCACAAAAACGGGCAGATTCAAGCATGCGGGTTTCACGTGAAGGAGATAAGCTTAACTTGGTGTATTTAATATCTCCTGGTCGAAAAGGTTACATAATTGATAAGGAGAAGGACTCCTTAATCAAAGAGAACACTATCCAAGATAGGGAAGGAGTTAGAAGTTGAAATCAACTAGAACTCTTCCACCAAGGAAGAGCTGCATCAGAACTCTAGTTATTTCTTCATCTACTAACTCTATAAATTGCAGGATGTTCTCACATTAAAGTTTTGCACAAAAACGCAGAAGTTAAACGTGAATTGGGAGCAAAATAGCAAGGCTTTTTGCAAGCAATTCGTGCGTGATTCAAGTGTGCAAACCTGAAGTTACATGAACCAGATTGAAGAACCAGCTCCATAAAGAGTTTTACGTGTCTTTCTTTATTTCAAGTTCAATTGTAGTAGGTGTTTTAATATTGTACCTTTCAGCTTTATCTAGAAGCAATTGTAATAGGTATTTTGAGTATTCAAGTTAGAGTTAACTTGAAGTTGTCGCAGCAGTTAGAGGCTGGTTGCTACAACGGGATTAGAGTTAATCCTTAGGTTTACAAAGAGTTTTGTAAATGCAGTTTTGGCTCAGTGATTTTAGTGGAAGTTTGGGAAAATCCTACTGAGTAGTAGGTCGCAGTTTTTTCACCTTTTGAGCCAGGTGTTTTCCACGTAAAAATCTCTGTGTTCTTTATTTTATGTACTTTTAATTCCGCAAACAGCAGTCGTTAGTACACCTAGAAGAACCAGGTCCTTCCAGAAGTAGTTTAAACAAAAATTGGGTACCACACAAATCAACCCCCCTCTTGTGTGGTATTGACGTTTAGAACATCAAATAGTCATAAGTTAAATCCTCTGTAACTAGGAGAGTTATAGAGTGTCTTGTGGTTGGTGCATCACAAGTTAGTTTGAAGTCTTTGCAATAGGATGTTTGCAAAGTGGCTTGTAATATGTAGATTACAAGTTAGTTGAGTTTAAATCCTACTGGTGTAGGTCGTGGTTTTTTGATCCCCTTGTGTGGGATTTTTCCATGTAGAAAATCTCTGGCCTTCTTTACATTCAGTCGTTACTGCATTCTACATATCAGTCTCATAGAGGACCAGGTACTCTATAGTTTGGTGGACTCATAAAAGTTAACAACTTCTTTAAATGTTTGAGGCTCATTTTCCAACAAAAATGTCAGAAAGTATGGTCCAAAGGAAGTAGTTGTCCTTTGACGTTTACTATGTCCTGGATTTTCCTCATTAAATATACTTTCTTCTCGAGGTCGCTTAGATTTTTTACTAAATATCTCACATTTATTTTTATACCGATAAATATTCTTACATAAATTCAGCATTATCGGATTCGATTACCATATTAATATGAATGTCGGAATTTTATGATTTATGAACCAGAAAACGATATGTCTTGCTATTTCTGGCATATCCTCTGAAAACACAATCAATGATTTTCGGTCCAATCTTCACCCTTTTAGGTTTAGGAATTTGCATTTTATCCAAACATCCCCACACTTTAAAATATTTTAAGTTGGATTTTCTATCTTTCTATTTTTCATATGGAATAGATTTTATTTTGCTATGGGGAACTCGATTGAGTATTTGATTAGCTGTAAGAATAGCTTCCCCCCTTCCACAAGTTCTGGGGTAAACCTGGACTTATCAACAAGACATTCATCATCTTCTTTAACGTTATATTCTTTTTTTCCGCAATTCCATTAGATTGCGGTGAGTAAGGAGCAGTTGTTTGGTGAATAATTCCATATTCCAAACATATTTCTTCAAAAGGAGATTCATATTCGCCACCCATATCACTTCTTATCATGTTGATCTTTTTATTTAGTTGTGTTTCAACTTCATTTTTATATTGTTTGAATGCCTCACTTGCTTCATCTTTACTATTAAGTAAGTAAATATAACAATATCTAGTATTTTCGTCAATAAAAGTTATGAAATACTTTTTTTCCACCGTGAGATGTTATTGACTTTATGTCGTAAATAACTATGTGAATTAAGTCTAAAGGATTTGAAATCTTTTCAACCGAATTATAAGGATGTTTAACATACTTAGATTTTACACATATTTGATATTTTAAATTATCGCATTTAAATTTAGGTAATACTTCCAAGTTAACCATTTTTCGTATAGTTCTGAAGTTAACGTGACCTAAACGTGCATGCCATAAATTATTTGACTCAAGTAAGTAAAAAGAAGCTTGAGCTTTATTGATATCAATAGCTATTACATTGAACTTGAAAAGTTCCTCAGTTAGGTAACCTTTCCTACATATACATCATTCTTACTTATTACAACTTTTTGAGAAACAAACACACACTTAAATCCATTCTTGATAATAAGTCCAACAGAGGCCAAATTCTTGCGAATTTCAGGAACATGGAGAATACTGTTTAGAGTCACAACTTTACCCGAAGTCATCTTAAAAGATATCTTCCCAACTCCTTCAATTTTTTCTATTGCGGAGTTTTCTATAAAGATAGTCTCGTCGGGCCCTGCGGGAACATAAGAGGCAATAACTCTTTGTTAGAATAAACATGGTGAGTGGATCCAGTATCAATCCACCACTCCTTGGGATTTTCTACCAAGCTGCATTCAGGTAGCATGGCATATAAGTCCTCCATTTCATCATTCTTTTCAGCCATGTTTGCTTGACTCTTCTTCTTGTCCTTCTTCGGTGCACGACAATCCATAGCCTTATGTTTAACTTTTTCACAGTTGTGACAATTATCTTTGAATTTCTTTTTTTCTCGGGTAATTCTTTAGACGAGATGACTTCTTTCTTTTTCTGTTGCTTGTAGACGCTTCCTCAACAATATTTGCTCCCATTATTGTTGAGTTACCATGGGACTTCTTCTTAGCGGATTTGTTGTCCTCTTTAATCCGTAGACGAACAATAAGGTCTTCAAGTGTCATCTCCTTGCGCTTATGTTTTAAGTAATTCTTAAAGTCCTTCCACAACGGAGGCAGCTTTTCAATAAATACCGCAACTTGAAACGCTTTATGACCATACATTCAACCATAAATTTATAATTAGTAAATAATTAATATCTTGAATAAAAATATTGACTCGATTTATACCTTCAGAAATGAGGTCATCGATAATCACTTGCAATTCTTGGACTTGCATTATGACAGATTTGCAGTCAACCATTTTGAAATTCAGTAATATGGTGGCCACAAACTTCTTAAGTCCAGCATCTTCAGTCCTGTACTTCTTTTCAAGAGTATTCCACAACTCTCTTGATATTTTCATGATGCTATAAACATTGTACAAGCCGTCTTCCAAGCAACTTAAAATATAATTTTTGCATAAGAAGTCAGAATGCTTCCATGCCTCCGTGACCGCAAATCGCTCATTTTTAGGAGTTTCTTTTCCCAGAACTGGAACGTCCTTGCCGATAAAACGCTGCAAACTGAGTGTGGTCAGGTAGATGAATATTTTCTGCTGCCAACTCTTAATGTCCACACCGAAATTTTTTTCGAACTTTTGTGCTGGTGCCATTGCCGATGTAGCCATTGCAGCAGTATTAGTCCCAACAGAACCATTCTGTTGTTCCGTACTTGTTGTCATTTTTCTGTAAAAGAAATTGACACAAACAAAATTAATAAGTCGATGAAGTTTTTATATCTTCAAACCGAATACAAACAACTGAGTAGAAAATCACAGGGATTTTAATCTCGGATTGAGTAGAAAGTCATAAAGACTTTAACCTCAAACTGAAGTAGAAAATTCGAAGATTTTAATCTCCAAAACGGGAGTAGAAAACCGCTAGGATTTTAATATCCTAAAGCAGAAAGTAAGATGAACACAAAATTTAAAAAATTAAATTGCTTAAGCTTGTTATCAACCTGTGTTCGAAAATAATTTCTGCAAAAAATAAAACAAACAGCAGCAGAAACAAAATAGAAACAAAATAAATAACAGTTTCGAGCCCAACAGAAAACGGTATTTCCTTAAGGAATTTAATCCCCTCACTGTTGCCCAAGATTATTGGAGTAATCCGTCTCAGAATAGAACGGACAACTATTCTGTAATACCGGCAATGAAAATTACAGAACGTCATCAAACTCAACAATCGGCAGTAAATCATACTTATGCTTACTTTTTGCTTTGGAAAAACAATGCAATAATGCTAAAGAAAGATGGGAGGGTATGCATATTTTCGGTGCTGAAAAATGAGGCAAAATCTCTGAGTTTATAGCCAAATAGTCTGGGTTGAATAGTTGCGAAGGTACCTGTTCATATGAGATACCATTTCGGCAGAAGTCATCCGAAGCCGAAGCCGAGTGAGCGACAACGGCGCGATGCACCACTTCTTCTCAACTCTTTAAGAGCTAAAATATGTACTTCTTTATATAAGCACAACTATTATCTTTCCATTTTTCGTTGAGGGACAAAGTGCATTAGTAAAGGAAAACACTTCAAACTTTTCGTTTCCCTCCAAATCTTTTCCCTCAATTTCCCATTCACACATCTCATCTAATTAGATAAAAAACCAACATTTACTACCTAATTTATTTTCTATTTTACAAAATAATGTCATGTATTTTAACTTTTATTTTCGGTGCTGAAAAGGAAATGTTATATTATATAACTTCAATAGACGTACGCACAATAACGCTGACATGTATGTAGAGCAATCAATATCATGATAACACCATTATTAGATCTTTAAGCCAATAATTAAAGCCATATCACCCAAAAAAAAAAAAAAAGCTTTATATGATACTCTTTTAAATGTAGAACTAATTATGTCTGAAATCATTTTATTTTTATATAATTTAAAAAAATATTTATTAAGCTATTCATATTTTAACTTCAATATGCATGATGTTTGCTCTATTTCAACTATACAACTTTTATATTCTTTGCCATACATAAGAGGGACTGCTATGATGGTAAGCAACCTCCACTTCCAACCAAGAGGTTGTGAGTTCGAGTCTCCCCAAGAGCAAGGTGAGAAGTTCTTGGAGGGAAGGATGTTGGGGGTCTATTTGGAAACAGTCTATCATCGCCAAAACGAAATATATACTGTACTAACATCTTAAATTTTATCGAAAACCATCATATATGACAAAAAATGATAAGTAATTATACTTACATCGTCCAACACCGTTATTCAATTTAAAATTGTTCAACATGTTATATGCTTTGGGATCATCTTTAGGATGACCAAATTCAAATAGAATCTATCAAAAGCACTGGTGTGTAAGCCAAAATATTGTGACAACAATGATAAACTGACAGACATCTAAGCTATGTTGGTCAGTTTTCGAAGAAGGGATGCACATATTATCGTAGGTGAATTTCACATTGGAATACGAAATAAAAGTGCAATACAAGTTCACATGATAAGCTTGTTTTTTAGGATATAATATAGCCTAAAAGAAAAAATCTGTACGAGCCTATGCTCAAGCGGACAATACATACTACGGACTTGAGTCGTGTCAAATACTTCATTAATTATTGATCAATGCATGTGCTATTTTTATGTGAGTCAGCATTATTCATGCAGCAGCTTCACGAAGTGGAATGACATACTCTTTACTATATATAAAGGAAAAAATTAAAATAAAGGACAAATTTAGTAATCACACCTCAGTCCTCTTATGTGTAAGCAAACACCAAATTTGAATTCTAATTTAGTTCAAGTCAAGTGAGCTGAACCTTGTCTCGAGCAACAATATTGTTTCTCATAAAAATTTACTCGTATCTGATATTTATATTAAATTATACTCCCTCCGTTTCAATTTATGTGAACATATTTGACTGAGCACGGAATTTAAGAAAAGAGAGAAGACTTTTGAACCTATAGTGTAAAATGATGCACATATATTTTGTGTTGCTATAAATCATTGCATAAAGGTAAATTGTTTTCAAATAAGGAAAGGGGTCGTTCTTTTTTTGGCACGGACCAAAAAGATAATAGTCTCACATAAATTGAAACGGAGAGAGTATTAGTTTATTACGACGTAATAATGTCATATGAGAATGTGCATCGATTAACTCTGGTTAAATGAACATTTTATGTGATGACATGTTATTTATTCACCGAATTAATTGATATAAACATTGGGTATGAATATTTTTCTTTTTGGCAAAATACCTTAAATCACCCTTAAACTTGGCTCAGATTATTAGTATACTCCTGAACTATGCTCGGTCTTAATTACCCCCCTCAACTTGGTTTTTTGAGAGCCATTACCCTCTAGACGTTGATGTGATAAAAAGTATGGGTGCACTCACCCGCCACATGGATTTTTGTCTATGTGATATTTTTTTTAAAATATAATATTTTTTTACCTTTTCAAGAATATTACTTTTTAGATACATTTTTTCGAATATAATTTATAATAAAACTTGGAAAGAACTACATTATTTAGGCTCAATATTTTTATTTGGCCAATAATAATAAAGTTTAAGTTAATCTTTTTTTGAATTTTACATAAAAATAAAGATTTAAACAATTAAAATAAATAGTCAAGTCATCTAAAAAGTTATAAAAAATACATAGTTGAAATAAATAGTCATTGCATTAACCGAAGAAATAAAAAGAGTATACAATTGCAAGAAATTACAAGTGCAATTGTACGCTCTTTTTATTTCTTCTTTTGATGCAATGACTATTTATTTCAACTGCGTATTTTTACTTTTTTAGGTAAAATCGTAAAATAATAAAAAATTAGAGCACCGTAATTTAGAGCTATATAAAAAATTATATCCAAAATAATTAACAAACTATGTATTTTTTTATAACTTTTAGATGCCTTGACTATTTATTTCAATTGTATAAATCTTTATTTTCATGTCAAATTCAAAAAAAAAAAAGATTATTTTTGGCCAAATAAAAATACTTATCCTAAATAATGTAGTTCTATCCGAGTTTTATTATAGATTGTATTCGAAAAATTTATCTAAAAAGTAATATTCTTAATAAGGTAAAAAATATTTTATTTTTCAAAAAAATATCATGTAGACAGAAAAATTCACGTGGCAGGTGAGTGCACCCACACTTTTTGTTACATCAGCGTCTAGGGGGTAATGGCTCAAAAGACCAAGTTGAGGAGGGGTAATTAAGACCAGACATAGTTCAGAGGATACTAATAATCTGAGCCAAGTTTAGGGGTGGTTTAAGGTATTTTGCATTTTTCTTTTCTATTTTATCTCTAGAGATAAGTGAAAATGTTTATTTCTTTCTTCTTCTTTTAGGCAAAAATGAAAGCTTACAAGCAACAACACCAAAAAAGAATTACCAAAAATGGAAAAAGGTAAACGGTGAATGGTGATTGGCGTCATTTTGATAAGGTTAGGCCTGCAGTTTTCCACAAAAAAAAAAAAATAGTTGGTAAAAAGTTTTAGGCTAATCCAATCCTTTTTTTGATTTCTTTTTCTATAATAATAGAATAAAGGGTATAAATTCAGACACCTAATATTTTTTTTAAAAAAAATTTAAAAATTATAGGGAATAAAATTACTCTGAATTTAAAAAGAAAATACTTGAGGGATGTAGCCCTTTCTTAAAAACATAGAGCAAGCAAGAAAGAAAAACTTAAATAGAAACGTGTGACATGAAAATTAGTAGGAAATGATTGAATGTTCACAAGATACAATGATTTTGGACAAGCCAAAGCAAAATTAAATGAGGCGGGTAGATTTCCATAAACTTTTTTCAGCCGATGTTTGGTACATGCATTAAGGCTCGATTAAATTTGGATTTGTACCGAGAAATTTTACATTTAAGGGTAAAATAATTTTTAATAAAGGCGATTGCATATTCAGGATTCGTACCCAAAATCTCAAATTAAAGATAGAGAAATACTTACTACTCTATTACAACCCTGATTGGCAGATAATTTTTCGTATTGTCAATAATTAATTGTATTTAACCTTTGCCTTAAAAGAGTTTACCAGAATATGGTTTAAAGTGCTTTTCATTGAGCTAGACACTATAAATAAAGAGATTCGACATACTATTATTATTTGACAGTCTCATCTCTGCTACTTTCATCTTTTGCACGTGGGAGTTTTTGATTGACCAACACTCAACCTCATATAGCATAGTTGGTCGAACCACCACTCTATAAAACTTACCCTTAAGTCTTGGCGGCACATTCTTATCACGTAAAACACCGGAAGCGAGCCTCCATTTCATCCATCTCGCTCAGATGCGATATACGACATCTTCGTCAATCTCCCAGTTACCTTGGATAATAGACCCAAAATACTTAAAACACGCTCTCTTAGGGATAACTTGCGCATCAAGCTTTAACTCGACGTCTGCTTCATGGGTCCCGTGAATTTGCACTCCTAGTATTCTGTTTTGGTTCTACTCAATTTGAAACTTGTAGACTCCAAGGCCTGTCTTCAAACCTCCAACCTCGCGTTAACTCCGCTTCGCGTCTCGTCAATTAACACTATATCATCGGCAAATAGCATGCACCAAGGCACCTCCCTTTGGATGTGTCACGATAGTACATCTATCACCAAGGCAAATAAATACGGGCTAAGAGTCGATTCCTGATGCAACCCCATCACCACAGGGGAATGCTCCGAGTCACCACCCACAGTCCTCACCCGAGTCTTTGCATTATCATACATATCCTTAATCACCCTAATGTACGCTATCGGAACGCCGCTAGCCTCCAAACACCTCCACAGGACCTTCCTTGAGACTTTATCGCACGCTTTCTCAAGGTCAATAAACACCATATGCAAGTACTTCTTCCTCTCTCTGTACTGCTCCACTAATTTTCTTACCAGATGAATCGCTTCCGTAGTCGAACGCCCCGGCATGAATCCAAACTGATTCTCGGAAATAGATATGCACCTCCTCACCCTGGCCTCCACCAACCTCTCCCAAACCTTCATAGTGTGACTCAACAGCTTGATACCCATATAATTATTGTAATTTTGGATATTACCCTTGTTCTTGTAAAGCGGAACCATCGTACTCCAACTCCATTCTTCGGGCATCTTCTTCGTTTTAAAAATAACATTAAACAGCCCGGTGAGCCACTCCAAGCCTGCTCGCCCCGCGCTCTTCCAGAATTCCATCGGGATTTCGTCTGGCCCTGTCGCTCTGCCCATGCACATCTTATGCATCGCCCCTTCCACCTCTTCTACTGTAATTCGCCTACAGTACCCAAATTCCGCCGACTCTCGGAGTGCTCCAACTCACCTAGCATAATGCGTCTATCCCCTCCTCGTTCAACAGTTTATACAAGTATGTCTGTCATCTTCTCCTAGTAAGTGCCTCGTCCATCAATACTTTTTCATCCTCATCCTTGATGCACTTGACTTGGTCCAAGTTACGGACCTTCCTCTCCTTCACTTGGCTAACCGGTATAACTTTTTGTCCTCGCCTTTGCCCCCCAGCTCCTCGTACAAACGAGCAAACTCCTCATTTTTAGTCGTCATAACTGCTAAATTTGCCTCTTTCTTTGCCTTTCTGTAACACTCTCGATAAGTCTTTTTTTCCTCCTCGTTTGTACTCTCCACTAGCTTCACATGAGAAGCTTTCTTAGTTTCTTACTAATACTGGTGATTGAATTAAATAATTTTCTTTTAAAATTATATATTTCTCATCTATTAGCAAGTGATTGTCCATTTTAATGACCTCTTGGCTCTTGCCTTACAAATAATCCAATTGAGTAAAAATAAAAATGAAGAAAACATTTTTTTAAAAAAAGGAGCAAATTCAAAGAAAGGCCGCTATAAAGCAACGGTATCTTTCATTCTACTCAAAGGCCAAACACATCCGCTCTATAAAGCTTTCCGTACACATACTTGTAATTCCAAAATTCATGAATTAAAACTTGTTAGACTTTTAACTTGCTTTTTTTCTTACTATATAAAACTATATAGTATTATATATACCAAAATATTCTTTCCTCCTTCTTCCTTTTTCTCCCCCATAATAATTATCATCTTTTTCAGTGCCCATTTTGGCCATTTTTCTTCTGCAACTTCTTTTTACATACTAATACTATACAACACAGATATTTTGTACCTATAGAATATTATTCGTATAGCATATGAACAGAGTTGAAGTGGAATTGAATTAAAGGTCAGTTGTTGATTTTTCTTTTCCGATTAATTTGTGACTATTTTAAATTGATTTTTCTTTTTCATTTTTGGTTGTTTTGTTTTCCAAGTTAATGGATTTTTTTTTTTTGTTGGAATTGGTTTATGGTAAAGTTTGGAATTACTTGTGCAATAGGCAAAACGCGTTGATGGAATAATGGTTTACTGTATTTTTGTATTTGTCTCTGTTTGCAGTTTATTCTGTTTTATTTTTTTGGATTTTGGCGGGTACAGGGGTTGGGGTTGATGAGTTTGTATTTTTTTATTTATAATTTAAAAATTAGTCTTTTTAAAAAAAAAATTAATTGTATTAGTTGGTGATAAATGAAGAATTATACTGGAATTTAAATTTTAGAACTAGGGATGGCTACTGGGTATATGTAATTCAGAACAAGGAAATGATGGGTGTTTTAGGGGTAAATTTCTCTGTAGACTTTGATCTCACTTTCTGATTGTTAAAGCTAATTGGGTATTTTTGGTAAACTTAAAATGCTTTTAATGGAGAATATTTTTTATAAAATTTGTTTTCTTGTTTTTTTTTTTCCAACAGTGTTTTGTTGGATATGAACGTAGGTGATATTTTTGGTGATTGTACAAGGTGGTGAATAGGCTTGCAGAGACCAGAGCGTGATTGACAGACTTTGATCTTTTTTATTTTATTTTTGTTCTTACTCATCATTGTAATATGAATGTGAATATAACTATGTTTATGTGTATAGTATAGTTTTAGTATTTACTTATTGTTTGTGTGTATGTTTTTTATTTTTGTGTTGTTTCATATAATAATTGATATTCATTGTATATTCATATTTTTCATTTGCTTTATCAAAATTTTTGGTGATATTTTTTAGCAATAAAGGTTGAAACAGTGTTGAAATATTGAGAAGCAAGTAATATGGAGTAAGAGTTAGATGTTTGTGAAGAAAAATGACTTTTGCCCTTAGGTGATAGAAGTCATTTTTCCCATTTTGGTAAAAGTTATCTCTTTTCGAGAGGATTTTCTATAATTCGACGTCAGGACATATTGGAAAATATATCATCAAGGAAAACATTTTCGGGAAAATACTTTTTGCAATACCGAACAATAACCGGTAGGTGATTAGGCTAGTGAGCCAATAACTTTAAAGCTTTAGTTCATTTTATCGTTTCTCTTTTCACGCTTAAGGTTAAGTTCTTTATCAAGATAAGTCAATATGTAAGTGAGCCCGCTACTATGGATCCCCTTTCTTCAATGGGGGAGGGGTCATACCTTCCCCGTCAGCTTAGTTTCATAAGTCTGAATGATTTGGGCCGCAGAATCTGCCGTAGATGTGAAATTTGCTAATTTTCATTCTCAGATCTCTCATCACATGAATGAGACATAACTTCTTATCATAAGAATAGTGAACTAAAAATCAATTTTTGATTGGTTTGAGGATTTCGACCTTGAACCAGAAGAGGTTGTGATTTCTTTGGACAGGCAGGAAAGAGAGATCGGGGTGATGTGTTGGTATGGCCCAAAATGTTTTACGGAAGTAAAATGCTTCTAAGATCAACTCTTTAGTTGGTTATAACTGTCCAACTTAAGGTTATTTTTTGATATATTGGTAGGAATTGAGGGAATGGAGAAGGATAGAATGATTTCAGCAATTGAGCTGGTGGCTATAGTCTTAGCAATAATTCTATGGAAACATTATTTTGGTACTATCATCAGGCTTTAGGAAATCGAAACAGAGTCGCGTGAACTTCCATTCCCAAACTATTAGAAAACAAATATCATCTTTTGTTGATTCCAAAAGGAATTCAGAATATGTCTGGAACGTTGGGAGGGGTTTGAGAGGGGAGAAGACAGAGTCTTATATAGAATCTCCGATTCAAGAATATTTGCAAGATTTTGTTAATGTTGGACTCAGTAGTCCTTGTAAAACTCTGGATGATAATATGTGGGGATTTTTGTGCATCTCCAACTTACAGCAGGAAATAATATTCTCATCACAATTTCAGACACGAAGATGCAAAATTATGGATAGTGACTCAAAACTGACAAGCAATATTTTGGTTGTTAAATGAAGTCTGAAAAGTTCTTAGTAGATGTGGTATTTCAATATTAAAGAAAGTCAAAACAACTACTTAATCTGCATGTTCAGTGAAACAATCATTTTAAATATAACTAGCATGTAGTATAATTGCGAAATGTCAAAACCTAAATCCTTAAGCGGGGCGTATGCTTGCACTGATTTTTTTCTCTTTGTCTTGAAATTCGAATTATTTTCTATTAGAAAGGAAAATTTGTCCATGGAAAATAGTGTATCCTTATGATCCTATCCACACTATCACTTATCAGTTGTACCACTTCTGTGTTTGTTAAATGTTTGGCACATATGAGAAAAGGAAACACAAACTGTATTAAGGTTTCCTAATTGAAGCAATTGACTGCCCTGTAGCTCAACACATTAAGCAGCATAACTTATAATTATTTATCTATTTGCTTTTTTTATTTGGACGTCTATCTTTCTCTTGATCTATTAGGACCAGCGCTACATGTCTCAAACTCTCAATCCTATTTTCATGCTTAATTTATTTAGGTGGAAGTTATGATACATATGCATCATTGCTCATATTCAACTCTGGCTATTCATTGCCAATAGCACTATCAGAATATTGCAAATAATGTTGACAGATACTTCATATTACTAACATAATATCATTGTAATATCCATAGATTTCATATTATCTACCAATAGATCTGAATAGTCTTATCCTTCTTAGCTGAGCCCTTCATAACTGGCTCTATTCAGGTAGATAGATACAATTTAGAGGTGAGACGAGATTCTTCATTTGGCAATTTTTCTGAAAGAGATAATTATGTGTGAGCCGGAGTCTGAAGCTGCTCGTGGGGTTCTTAGTTTTCTCGATGTGGACCAACTTTTTAGTTCCAACTATTACGGTGATGGTAGAAAGCATGACGTTGAGATATGTCATGAACAATATGCCAGAGAAAATCAGTATCACACATCATATTGCAATGTTGACAATGATGAGGCTATTGCTCATCTTTTACAAGAAGAATTGTCAGAGTTGTCCATCGCAGAAGATGCTGAATCTTCACATGCAGATGAGCAGTATTTGCAAGCCTCCACTGGTATACAACATTGGCATACTCCTCCAAGGGAGTACTATGCTGGTACATTTCTTGTTTTCAGTTTTGTGATTTTTCCTCGAGTTTAAACATTTGCTAATTTATATATGATTCACAGGGCATGACACTGGCCTAGAAGCTGATGATGTGGGGCCTTCAAGTTCTTGTTCTAGTCCTGGCGATAGATCATACGATGGAGAAGAGTATACCTACACATTGGAAATACAAGATGAATTTGAGCTTGATGGAGAAGTAAGGAAGAGAATAAACCAGCTGAGTGCTGTTCCTGTAAGTGTAGTGTCTCTTAGTATATCGAGAACACTAATTCACTTTGTGTACGAGTACATGTGTGGTGCTGTGCACCTTTGGCCATTTTCTTGGCACTGATTTAGTTTCTTATAACAATTTGTGTTATTAACCGTGCAGCATATTCCTAGAATAAATGGAGATATACCTTCAGTCGATGAAGCAACTTCTGATCATCAAAGGCTGCTAGATAGGTATCTCCTGATCCCTCCGATCCGACTTAAGTTTTCAAGTAGACAAAATTTTTGTGTATGAACGAGTTAATGACATATGAACTTATGGTAGTGCTTTGCTTAATTCTCTCCAATGTATGAGCACTTTTCAAGGTAATGAAATGTAGCTTCACTGCAAGAAATGCATACCTCTATTGTGATAGGTGTCTCCTGAAACATTTCTCTATTTTTTTTTAGGTTTTCTCTTTCTTTATTAGTTCATTTTTTATCTGGTGGTTCTTACTGCCTGCTATTCGAAACGTAACGTCTAACCCCTCCAGCATTTTGAGCAAAGAGAATCAAATGGGAGAGATGGGACCCGTGACAAGCACAGAAAATAATTGTTGTGGAATGAGTTAACTAGTATTTTGTGCTTTCTAAATAAACACTTAAGAAGCACATTCCAGTAGATACTGTTAACCCTTTGTTTGCTTAAAGTCACAGGACAATGCCTGCGGTTTTTCATTTTGTTCTGTTTTGTTGTGTTTTTTTGTTAGGTTTGTGCCACCTAAGTTTCCTATGAAGTTGATATTGTTGTGTTTTTTCATTAGGCTTTGTGCCACCTTAGTTTCTATGAAGTTGATATTTTTGCCAATTCAATTGAATGGTAATATTATTGCTGCTTGCTACAGATTGCAATTATTTGACTTGGTGGAGCACAAAGTGCAAGGAGATGGCAACTGTCAGGTTACTGTATTACTTGGTTGATTTGTCTTGCAGTAATGATATCAAACTGTCTATAGACGCTCATGAATTGATTTCTGGTGGAAGAAAAAAATTGTTTTCCCTTTCCTTAAACTACTTCTAGCATAATTTTTAACCATAAACAAAAGAAGGATCCACAATTCTTTAAGTTTGTCTCTTGAAAAATCTCAGTATAAAATGGTGCTAGGTGGTACGGAGGTCTTGCTCTCTGGTTCAAAGAAGAAAGGGAATAAAAAACAACAAACATAATGTGTGATGATGGTTTATCAGTATTCCTTACTTTTGGAATTAACTCTTTGGTTCTGATAGGAACTTGTTGTTGGTGTTTGTGATGGTGAAATGGTGAATGAAGTGGTTCATAACAGGATTTTGAGAAAAATTGGAATATGAAACTCAAGTGAGGTAGTGTCAGGCTGATTGCCATCACAACTTTATTAAAAAATATTTGTGGATTTTCAGTAGTTTGAAAAAGGACAATTCAAACTTTTTCTTAACTCTTTAGTTTTATGGGGTATGGGAACTTAAGCCCATTTTTCCTAAAGTGGATTAGGCTTCGCCTCCGATTCTAAGTTTGTTGAGATAAGGTTCCGTCCTATTTCTTTCTAAGGCACATCTTTTCACATGTCCTCTTTTGTTCCAGTTCCGTGCTTTATCAGATCAATTCTATCGTACACCAGAGCACCACAAATTTGTCAGAGAGCAAGTAGTCAGCCAGGTGCTTGTCTAAGTGAATAAGATAATCTTCTTTATGATATTTCGATTTCATTTTTGAATTATTTCACATACATTTTAGCTGAGTACGTTTTTTAAAATCATTTTGTCTTGTCAGCTTAAACATCATCTGGAGATGTATGAGGGATATGTCCCAATGGAATATGGAGAGTACTTGAAGAGGATGTCCAAGTAATTCTCAGACCTTTGTTTCTCCATTTTGAAATTCTGCATTACCTTTTCTCCTTTAAATCTACTTCTGCTTATATATTGGTTGAACCAGGAGTGGGGAGTGGGGTGATCATGTTACGTTGCAGGCTGCTGCTGACTCGGTATTGATTATTGCCCTTATTTGCTTCCTTGTTTTTTTCTCTCCATTTGATTACTTCGGTTTAGTTTTTAACCTCGGAATATAAGAACCTTGAGCTATTATTGGCCAGACCATAATTTGGATGTCCTGGTATAGTGCCTCCATTGGGTACTTTACTAGCTTTTGTTAATTCATGTGCATCTATTTTGCTATTTCTTTCTTGGGAAAAAGGTCAAAATTGTACCTATATTTTGGAAAATTAGTCACGTTTATACCCGTTAACAAAGTAGATAAAATTACCCCTACTTCTAACGGATTTCCAACTTGGCAATAGGCCCACCACTTAATCTGCAAACTAGGCAATTATCATTAATGGGACCCGTGCCCACCTTCTTCTTCATTAATGTCATTTAATCCGACCCCATCCATGCTAATCCAACGTGGCAATGGGACCCGTGCCCACCTTTTTAAACCAACCCCCTCCTTTCCCTTTTACCTCCTCCTCTTTCTTCTTCATTAATGGCATTTATTTTCTTAAGAAAAGGTAATCAAGTTATATTATTCAAAAAAGACTTGTACTTAATTATTTCTCACGTTGCATAATTTGTTCGTTCTTATTTATAGTAAAATAAAATTACAAATCTGAAATATCACATATAATTATAATTAATATACATACAGAAGGTTAGAATATAACCTTATAGTTGCGATTATATACGCTGAATAAATTATGTATAAATTTATAATATAACTATATACAAATTATAATAGATAATTATACTCCATGTAAACATCTGTAACTGTATAAGTCAACCAAATAATATACCAAGTAAAAATCATATTAATGTCATATTTTATTATTACTTCTTCAACGATTGTATATATTGATTATGTATTAATATTAATAATAGTGAATAATAAAAATATACATGGAATAAATATATATATAGTATTATAATAGTATTTAATAATGTGTGTGTGTATATATATATATATACGATATAATAATGATATTTAATAGCGTATAAATTACAAGAAAATTCTAGTATACTAATGTACACAGTATAATGATGTTATTTTATAGTTTATAAATTATAGTTCTATTCTAAGTATATTAAATTAATTTTATATTTTATCATTCTAGTTTCAGGTGTGGTTGAAGAAAATAGTCTTGTAGAAGAAGATGGCATAAATGAGAGAAATAAAGGAAAACATCTTTGAGAATTTTGGCAATTGTTGGTTTATGGAAAGAGAGGGAAATTTATAATCTTTTTATAAAATATAAGTGAGAATGGAAATCATTTCCTTAAAAATTGCTATACTTAATATAATGGAAATCATTTTCTTTTTATTATGGAATCTTCTAAATTTTTCAAATTAACTTTTTGTTTTCTGCTCACAATATTTTCTTTTTGATAAAATTTTCAGTTGGTTACCTTGAGCCAT
>MU686679.1:2553-22553 GCA_026770625.1 Nicotiana glauca
AGCTGCCCCTCTTTACCCGGAAAGGATGAAAGAGTTGTCGGATAAAGATATGATGGTCAATTTTGACCAAAAGAAACGACTTTGAAAATGGTTTTGACCGAGCTCTGGTTCCTGAGCTGCCTACATATTCCTGGTCTTACAGGAATAATTTCATATGTAGTTTGGGATACATCGGCGGAATATACCGATGGAAGTTTAAAAAGGACGGTTGCAATATTTAGATTGGGAAGGATGGTCAGGGACCGATGGGCTGCGGGAACCAGAGCGAGATCGCTCCTGCTGTAATGGATGTTGCCAGCCGGTGTACCTGCAAATGAGCAATAAAAACATATCGTGCATAAACTTAAACGTGATGCAAGTTCCCGTTGGACCATGAATGTTGTCTTTGGACGGGTAGGATGACGTCCTCAGACCATGACGTCCTGGGCCATGAAGCGTATAATAAAAGATTTGCAGGCCATGAAATGATGTTCTTGGGCTATGATAATGGTGCCTCCGAACCATGATGCCTTTGAATAATGATGTACAAAAGATAAAGCGGGGTCCTTAAGCCATGGCATGGCGTACTCGGGCTATGGAAATGATGCCTCCGAACAATGATGCCTTTGGACAATTTGGCGATATTTCAGCCCATGAAATGCAGGATTTGGCGATGTTTTAGCCGATGTAGAGCATAAATATAAATGGTGATCTTTACATAGGGATTTAAATGAAATTGGCGATATTTCAGCCATGCAGGATTAAAATAAAACTGGCGATCATTCAGTCGACGTAAAGATTTAAATATAAATGGCGATCTTCACATGGGGATTTAAATGAAGTTGGCGATATTTCAGCCATGCAAGATTTAAATAAAATTGGCGATCTTTCATCCGACGTAAAGATTTAAATATAAATGGCGATATTTCAGCCGATATAGAGATTTAAATGAAGTTGGCGATATTTCAGCCATGCATGATTTAAATAAAACTGGCGATCTTCCAGCAGACGTAAAGATTTAAATATAAATGGCGATCTTTTAGCCGATATAGAGATTTAAATGAAGTTGGCGATATTTCAACCATGCAAGATTTAAATAAAACTATTAATCTTTCAGCCGATGTAAAGATTTAAATATAAATGGCGATCTTTCAGCCAATATAGAGATTTAAATGAATTTGTCGATATTTCATCCATCCAAGATTTAAATGAAGTTTTAACCATGCAAATATTAAATAAAGTTGGCGGTCTTTCAGCCGATGTAAATAACCGGTGGCAATATTTTAGCCATGAAAGTGGAGGTAGTGCTTAACCTTAGAAGGCAGAAAAGTGGCCTTATGCAATGCAAGAAATGCAAGATGGAGGTAGTGCTTAACCTCAGAAGGCAGAAAAGTAGCTTTATGCAATGCAAAAAATGCAGGATGAGGTAGTGCTTAACCTCGAAAGGCAGAAAGGTAGCTTTATGCAATGCAAGAAATACAGGATGGAGGTAGTGCTTAACCTCAGAAGGCAGAAAGGTAGCCTTATGCAATGCGAGAAATGCAGGATGGAGGTAGTGCTTAACCTCGGAAGGCAGAAAGGTACCCTTATGCAATGCGAGAAATGCAGGATGGAGGTAGTGCTTAACCTCGGAAGGCAGAAAAGTAGCCTTATGCAATGCAAGAAATGCAGGATGGAGGCAGTGCTTAACCTCGGAAGGCAGAAAAGTAGCCTAATGCAATGCAAGAAATGCAGGATGGAGGTAGTGCTTAACCTCAGAAGGGAGAAAGGTAGACTTATGCAATGCAAAAAATGCAGGATGAAGGTAGTGCTTAACCTCGGAAGGCAGAAAGGTAGCCTTATGCAATGCAAGAAATGCAGGATGGAGGTAGTGCTTAACCTCGGAAGGCAGAAAAGTAGCCTTATGCAATGCAAGAAATAAAGGTGAGGAGTAACGAAATTTCTTAGTTGAGAGATGATAGGTGATAGCTGATTGCATCATTGTGGCTACTGGGGAAGTCGTGTGCGGATAGCACTTGTAAATAGGCGATGATTCTGAGAGTTGTATTCCTGAAAATGCATGAGTATGCAATCGTATCTTATGACTTTATGTCTTGGGGTGCCTGTATTCAAAGAAAAATCATGAATTTTGTAAAGGTGGAAGGTTAGTTCGTCTTCCCGTAGACTTCGCTCGTCCTGTCCGGCCCTTGTTTCGGTGATACTGTGCGTACCCTTGGGGTAGCATTGTGAAACAGAACAATTTTGATAATGGACATGCATTATTTATTAAAATATGACATCAATATACATAATCAAAAATAGTTTTCTTTTAGATTAACCGACGACAGCGATGCAGTTCAAGACATTGCAACCTCTCTCACCGGAATTTTGAGGGTCCTCCTCAAAATTCTGCCCCAGTTTACTGGGCTAGGTCTTCTGACATCTGGATGCGATGAATGGCTGAAAGTTGACTTCGAAATTTTGAGGGTCCTCCTCAAAATTCTGCCCAGTTTCCAATATCGGGGGGGAATGAAAATTTTATTGAATTGTGACCGAACCCATAAGTCTCCCTACGTATCCCCTCTTAAACGGGAATCAGGTCAGATGTAGTTCAAATTACGTAATGATATCACAGATGGTTACACATAGTATCGCTTGACTACATCTGAGTTGATTGGTTTTGGCCAGACTTCCCCATCCATTTCTACGAGTATAAGGGCCCCTCTTTTTAGGACCTAATAAACCATGTACGGGCCTTGTCAATTAGGAGAGAACTTTCCTTTGGCTTCATCCTGATGCGGGGAAATTTTCATCAACACCAGTTGTCCTGGCGTGAATTGTCTCGGCTTGAATCTTTTGTTGAAGGCTTTGGACATTCTATTCTGATACAATTGACCATGGCAAACTGCATTTAGTCTTTTCCCGTCTATAAGGTCTAACTGCTCATAGCGACTTTTTGCCCATTCTGCATCTTCAAGTTTTGTTTCCTGTATAATCCACAAGGAGGGAATCTCTACATTTGTCGGGATGACTGCCTCGGTGCCATAAACCAACATATAGGGAGTCGCCCCGGTTGATGTGCGAACTGTGGTACGGTATCCCAATAAAGCAAAGGATTGCTTTTCGTTCCACTGCTTGTGTTTCTCTATCATTTTCCTTAATATCTTCTTGATGTTCTTATTGGCTACTTCTACTTCTCCATTCATCTGAGTTCTGTAGGCTTTAGAATTGTTGGGCTTAATCTTCAACGTCTCACACATTGCTTTCATCATATCACTGTTGAGGTTGGAACCATTATTAGTAATGATTCACTCTAGGATGCCAACTGGCAAATGATACGGTCGCGGACAAAGTCTGCCACAACCTTCTTAGTCACTGCCTTATACGATGCTGCTTCAACCCACTTAGTGAAATAATCAATTTCCACTAGAATGAACCTGTGTCTGTTTGACGTGGCAGGATCGTTAGGTCCGATGACATCCATTCCCCAAGCGGCGAACGGCCACGGTGAGCTTGTTTCCTTGAGCTCGATAGGAGGCACCTTTATCATGTCTGCATGAATCTGGCAGCGATGGCATTTTCGGACATACTGGATGCAGTCCGTCTCCATAGTCATCCAGAAATAATCAGCTCGGAGTATTTTCTTGGCTAAGACGAAACCATTCATGTGTGGGCCACAGGTCCCTACATGAACCTCCTCCAACAATCTGGATGCTTCCGTTTCTTCGACACACCTTAGTAATCCCAAATCGGGAGTCCTCCTGTACAGGATTCCTCCACTGTGAAAAAAGTGATTGGATAACCTCCGCAGTGTGTGCTTCTGAGTAGTGTTCGCAAGTTTTGGGTATTCTCCTGTTGATAGATATTTCTTAATGTCACGAAAACATGGTTTTCTGTCTGCTTCTTCCTCGACATGAGCACAGTAAGCTGGTTGATCATGAATTTTTATCGGGATAGGATCAATAATGTTCTTATCTGGATGCTGACTCATGGATGATA
This sequence comes from Nicotiana glauca, assembly GCA_026770625.1. Taxonomy (NCBI): domain Eukaryota; kingdom Viridiplantae; phylum Streptophyta; class Magnoliopsida; order Solanales; family Solanaceae; genus Nicotiana; species Nicotiana glauca. The sequence continues at coordinate 6,511 of MU686679.1, forward strand.
GAGTGGCCAATGCATCGGCGAACTCATTCTGGACTCTGGGGACATGCCGGAATTATATCTTTGTGAACCTCTTCCTCAACTCCTATACATGATACAAATACGGGAGTATCATAGAGTTCTTGGTTGCCCATTCTTCTCGAACCTCATGTATGAGCAAGTCTCAATCCCCAATCACTAATAACTCTTAAACGTTCATATCAATAGCTGGCATGAGCCCTAAGATGCAGGCTTCGTACTCTTCTATGTTGTTGGTGCATGGGAACCTGAACTTGGCGGACACTGGATAATGCTGAACTATTTCTGATACTAGAACTACTCCTATGCCAATTCTTTTAAAGTTTGCTGCTCCGTCGAAAAACATTCTCCAGCTATCATAGGATTCTGCAATATCTCCTCCTATGAAAGAGACCTCTTCGTCAGGAAAATATGTCTTTAGAGGCTTGTATTCTCTGTCCACGGGATTTTCGGCAAGATGATCTGCCAGTGTCTGTTCTTTGATTGCTTTTTGGGTTACGTAGACAATATCAAATTCACTCAGCAGGATTTGCCATTTGGCAAGCTTGCCGTGGGCATAGGCTTCTGAAAGATGTACTTCAGCGGATCCATCCTTAATATGAGATAAGTGGTATAGGCAAAGAAATAATGCCTCAACTTCTGAGCTACCCAAGTCAGAGAACAACAGGTGCGTTCTAGTAGGGAATACCTAGCCTCGTACAGGGTGAACTTCTTGCACAGATAGTAGATGGCTTGCTCCTTTCTCCCTGTTTCATCATGTTGTCCCAAAATACAACCAAATGCCCCATTCAGTACTGCAAGGTAGAGCAATAGCGGTCTACCCGGTTTGGGCGGAACCAGAACTAGTGATGTTCACAGGTATTCCTTGATTCTGTCGAAGGCTTTCTGATAATCATCAGTCCATTTAGTGGCGGTGTCCTTCTTCAACATCTTAAAGATTGGTTCACAAATGACACTGGACTGGGCTATGAACCGGCTGATGTAGTTGAGTCTCCCCAGGAAACTCATAACCTTTTTTTTGTTCTTTGGTGGTGGAAATTCTTGAATGGCCTTAACCTTTGACGGATCTAGTTCTATTCCCCGTCGACTTACAATGAACCCGAGAAGTTTTTCGGCTGGAACCCCGAATGCACATTTGGCAGGATTCAGTTTTAAGTTGTACCTTCTTAATCTATTGAAGAACTTCCTTAAATCTTCCATGTGGTCAGTGGCTTTCTTGGATTAGATTATGACATCATCTACATACACCTCGATATCTTTATGTATCATGTCATAGAAGATAGTAGTCATGGCCCTCATGTAGGTGACCCCGACATTCTTTAATCCAAACGGCATCATCTTGTAACAATACATCCCCCACAATATAATGAAAGCCATTTTCTCCGCCGTTCGACAAGGGGAAGTCATCTTTCGGACTGGCTCGGTTGAGATCCCGGCAGTCGACACAGACTCTGACCTTCCCGTCCATCTTTGGTACTAACACAATGTTGGCCAACCATGTTGGATATTCCACTACCCTGAGGACCTTGGCCTTAACTAGCTTAGTAACTTCTTCCTTGATTTTCAAACTCATGTCCGGCTTGAACTTTCTGAGCTTCTGTTTTACCGGTGGACATGTCGGATCTGTTTGTAATTTGTGAGCTACAATAAATGTACCCAGACCGGTCATATCATCATACGACCCGGAAAATATGTCCTCGTATTATTTTATAAACACTGTGTACTCTTTCTTTTCTGACAGCGACAGGTGAACACGGATGCGCATTTACTTGACATTCTCTGTATCCCCCAAGTTGACAAACTCAGTTTCGTCCAGGTTAGACTTAGGCCTATTCTCAAAGTCCTCAACCTCTTTAATGACCTCTTCTAGTATTTCATCCTCTTCCGAGTCTATAACTGTTTGTTGCGTTATCTCGCCGCACGTCACATTTGTCGGTTCATCTAGATAAGTAATAGTAATGTTGTGCAAATAAAGTAAATGATAGAGAAAATAATAAGAGCGAGATTTATAAGAAACTAAAATACTTTGGTAAATTCCAAAACTTTTTTGAACATCGGATCTCTTTTCAAAATTTAAAGATAATACGAAAAAGGAAATCGACTAGCAAAAAAGTAAAAGATAATGCATAGTGCTTTGTTCAGCCTTGCTACCCGAAGCATTTCGGGCCTTGGTGGTTATGACGGACCAATTGTTGAGATGTGCCCTTCTGCTTAAGATGATCATGCCAGAGTGCACGAACTAACCTTTTGGGGAGGGGAATAAAACAAAACAAAACAAGGTAACAAGTTAGTAAGGGTTATAAGAAGAAAACGTTGCAATATTTAAACACATAGTGCAAGAATATAAATCGTGTCCTAATTTGGGTGCATCGTTGTGCCCGAGGTAGGCCTAGAGACAAGTTGATTTGGAGAACTTATAATGCTAAATGCCTCATTTTATTGATAAAAATAAGATGAATCCCAAAACGACACTAAAATTGTATAAAGTAAAAATGTCACTAATGGCCATTGGCCTTATTAAATTTTAAAGCGAAAAAGATTTCTAACTACTTGGTGCCAGAAGGACCTTCCCCAGACTCGGCATCTTTAGCTCCATCGAACGGCTTCACCAGCTCACGCAGTCCCAGCAACAGATAAGCCATGGCTTGCGGACGAGAATCCGGTCACTGGAATGAAGGCCTTCCCACCAGCTTAACAACCTTGGGTGAATGTTGGTTACCATGCCGAATCTGGGGATTTCGTGCCTTACTTTCTGCAAAATAAAAAGTTAGTTCCTTCCCCCACCGGACTCGACTATTTAAATCAATAATTAGTATTGATACCCAATTTTTCCCTACATATTTTTTACACTCAAGATATTCTTAAAATAGCATGTACATGCATATATAAGCATGCCCAAAAGTTTTGGTATTTTTCCTTTAATCTTAAAAGATTTTTAAATCAATTTATTGTCTTATACTACAAAATTCAATAATTATTCCCAAACTAGCAATTTTTGGTGAATAATTCATTTCATTCTCATATTTATACTAAGATATAATTAATGTAATTTTTGCGTATTATTTATACATTTTTTTGGTATTTTCAAGATAAATTGCATATAATTGCAATTATAATATATTTTACAATTGACAACATTTTATAATCATAAAATCACTTTTAGTAATTTTTTCATTAATATTTATATATTATTAATCATTTTTTACTATTTTATAAAAATAATAAAAGATTAAAATTGGCTATTCGACAAACAGCCCCATTTGCATTTTAATTATAGCCCCAATTTAACCCCACCCCATCAGATTGTAATTAAACCCAAATGGCCCAATACCACATCTGAACCAACCCAGCCCAATCCCTGATTGACCCGGTCTACTCCCGTTTTAATCTGAGCCGTTGATCAAATGAGATCAACGGCCCAGATTTAATTGCCTTAATTAAACCCTCACCTACCCCCTTTCCCCCGTCTCATTTTCGAGAGTCATCATCTCTCTCTATCTCTCATTCTCTCTCTATCTATCTGGTACTCTTTAGAAGCCCTTTGGCTTCTCCCCTCCGACGGGGTCTGTTCACCTTCTCCGACCAGTTCTCTCACTGGAACCTATGGCTCCTCACTACCTCTTGGTCATCTACCCACCTCTCAACCACTTAGTGATATCCTAGGCTTCTCAGATGAACCTGGAGCAGTTCACTCACACACCACCCCCCCCCATATGGATCTCTTGCCATTATCTGGCCAATCCCCGACCGTTTGAGTAAGTTTGCAGTATCTCCGGCAAAATCTATGTCGTTCATGAGGTTAGCCCTCTTTTCTGGGTTCCATGAAACCCTAGTTTTCTATATTATGGGTTTTCTTTTAAGATCTATTCTATATTTACGATTCTATGAAGTTTCATCGTGTTTTTCTCCGAAAAATTCTGTTTTAACAATTTCAAGTACTAGGGTTTCTCGACCAAGTTCTCAAAATAGTTCTTTGATTTTTAAAGCGCCTCTACTGTGTTTAATCGATTATTTTATGCGTTCTTGTTGCCTTGATTGTTATGCTGAAACCCTAATTTTACGTTAACCCTTATTGTATGTATCTTCTTTTTTTCCTATTTGTGTGCATTAATGTGTTCTCTGTGACTCCTATTTAATTCGCTACTATGACATTTTTCCTGTTGATTTCTATGAACATCTCTTCCTGTTAACCATGTGACTGCTATTTAAAGGCTCAATAATTTCGACTTATACCCTACTCGCTATTTATTTGATGATTTGTGCTGATCTTCTTGTGTAAAAAACTAATGTTGGTGATGCTTTTCTTAAAAATATGATCTCGTGTATTCCTTATGCAATTTTGTACCAATTTAGAATTATTTCTATATTTATGTGTTTTCCTTAATTACTTTGGATTCCTTGGGATTACGATTTTATCTGGGATCCCTTTGGTTGATTCTCGAACTGATGCCCTATTTTTTTACCTGATTATTTCAACTTTTCCTTAATTACCCACTATGTATTTGGCCTTGATTATGCACTATGTGATTCCTTGCCTTAATCAGCCTTGCTGAAGTGATTTCTTTCCTTATTCTACCTTGACTCACCTTTTGAACTAGACTCCTTACTTAAAGGAGTCCAGTTGTCTTAATTGACACTAATTGATTTTTATTTCCATGTTTGTGCACTATTTGCCTATGTACTACTTGTTTTCAAAACTATATAAAGACATGTCTTCCCTCTTCACACACACACTGATATTCACACGAAAAGACACTGACACAAATTGTCTTTGAAATCACTGATCACACAAACACACCCAAGACTGAGTAGTCTCTACTGCTCTTGTGCTTTTGCATACTATTGCTGCTCTCATCCTGCATATTACTATCCTGTAGCTATTTTCCATGTCATGCATACTGCTACTGCTATGTTATTTCCAGCACTTTGCTATCCCCCTAGTCTCTAATTGGTATGTTTTGCTATTTAGCTTTGTCGCATCTACACAACATGCTCCAGTTTTTGCTTACTTAGTGTTCCTTATGTGTTTCATCATTTGGTTCCACTGCTTATCATGTAACTAGCTTAAGTCTGAGTGTGTGTCTTGTTTTCCATATGGTTCCTTGTGATTATGTCATTATTATACCCATATCCCTCCCTTTCTTTGAGTCTGATATGTCTCCAGTTCCTTCTGAGACTTTAGTCCTTATCTGTTCATGATTTGCTTATCCTCACCCTGACCTGGTTGTTGTTACTATGCTCTCATATATGTGCTCAAACCTGCCTCTCCTGCTACTTGAGTGTTATGTAATCCTAACCCTATTAATCTGTGCTATTATTGTGACAACTAAGTGGTAATTATGTGATAAATATAAACCTATCTAAGTGCTAATATCAAAGTTATATGTCCCCAACCCCTTACCCTCGTTTGTGTTTGCTCTTTCACGAGTTCTTTACCTGCTGGTTGTCGTTGTATTTCTTCTCTCTATGATAAAAGTATTTTACCAAAATCTTTCATCATTTTCTGAAATCATCTTTTCAAGGCTGTTGTCTCAATTATTCTTTTCAAAACTTGAAATTCTCTTTAAAACTCTTCTTCCCTCACTTCACACTATTCTTAGACTCTAGGATCTGCCCCCTTCGAGTGCGTACTGCCTTGGGGACCTCTGAGTACCCATTAAACTCTGACACTCAAGGCTGGCCTACTAAACTGCACTTACTCATTCTTGGCTAGGGTGCCTGGGTGTGAGCACTGTCCAGGATCTTCTGGGATCCTTAGAGACTATGAAACACTTGGGTTATAAGGCCATGGCATATGGCAAGTGGATTTGGCACTTTGGGCCTACTGTTAGGCTTTCTATAGTATAGCTTCTTGATTTTTCTTTTATTCAGTTGTGTAATTCAGCAATTTTGGTCTATAATAATTATTTGTAAAACACTTCAGGGCTGGATAGTGAAAAGGGTGGGGATGATCCGTGCTTAGCATAATTTTAGGTAGAAAACATGCTTTAGGATTTACTTCACCTCTGTGCGCAATAGAGATCCTGCATAGGACATGTTTGCATTAGATATCATGTTTCCCTAGGTCTATTCATGTATGCATATAATCACATCCATGTTCATTTAAGGATCCACGTTAGATATTAATTATGTTAACTACTTCATTCATTAGAAATAGCATTAAATAACTTCTTCTTTTGAAACAATACTGTCTCCGCATGCATAACTAACATGTAGATATCCCGTTCTTAGGTGTACTCTCGGATCTATTTTCAGCATGTCTACCTTTTTAAAATCTGGGCTAAGTACTCAATAAAATGCCTATGCAAACCTTAGGCCTAACGTTTGCTAAAATCAATCAAAAACAAAACTCGATTAGTTATACACCGCCTGTTCTTAACAAAAAATAGATTTTCAAACTAATCAGTCATATTTCTAGAACTCATTAAGACTTGCTGTTTGCCACTGTTTTCACACCTAGAATTCTTGTTGAAGTTCTAAATCTGAGACATTTATTGTTGTTTGAAACGTGCTATTTACATGACTTATCTGTGGAGGGATATTTGAGCCATATAACTATTTATGTGTACCCCATCTGTGCAAGTCCTAACTGTTTCTCTACTTGTCGTTTAGGATTTTATCCTTTAAAACCTAGGGATTCAGCCTAGTACTCACCTCATAGGATTAGTAGTCCTAAACACCCTCCGGGACTTATAGGACGGGACGGGTAATAGCACGTAATAAGCCTCGTGACCAACTCACGCATTTTAAAACTAACATTTACGGGGTGGGAGGGTAGAATATGGATATGATGACCACGCGATAACACAACGTGTATAAACGATTACCGGGTGTTGTGTGGGGTGATCCATATTATGTATAAACCTAGGACTCCCCTCCCTTTATGTGTTTTATTACTTGTTTTCTCTATAAGTTATTTAAATCCTTTTTTTTTCTTTTTCTTCACGAAATCCTGCATTATCTTTTTTCTCAAATGAGTTTAAACTTGTGTGCACGCCCTTTTATTTGAGCCCTGATTGCTTATTTGTAAAGTCACAATTGTAATGTGGCCTGAAACCATACTAGTGGATCTTGAGGGGTGCCTAACACCTTCCCCTCGAGATAATTTATAGCCCTTACCCGAACCCTGGTTTTCTAACTCAAAACCCTTAGTGTCCTAATGCACTTAATCATTAGTTGGTGACTCTTCAAATCCAAAACCCAAGTCCCAAACAGGAATAGAGTCGAAAACCCGATTTCGCAAGAAAAAGGGGGCATCGACAGCATGGCGACTCTGCTGGGGATTTCTTTAGGCTTTTACCATTTCATGTTGCTTGTGACTTCATTATTGCCTTTATTTAATGTCTTTATATCTTTTCTACTACAAAACTGACTTGGCTTTTTGTTTCTTTTTTTTTTCTCTTTAATGCTTTCTTTTACTGCTTTCTTTCAATATTGTTGTAATTTTTGAGCAATCATTGTAATCATTATGAACGTGAAAATACGTGACAATTTGTTTCATTTTTTGTAATTGCATCTTCAGCATCATATTCCACTCGTGCCAAACAAATACCATGGCAACGATTATAATGAGTTGCTGCGCTCTTCCAATATTATTACCCCCTAAATTTCGCAAACGCATACTTTTGGTAAAACCAGTCGATCAGCGGTGCAGTCGACGGTTTCGTACCTTTCCCTCTTGAGTTGTCCGCTCAAGGGTACCGGTCTAATACCCCATAGAAACCTTATTTTATTTAACTGTGCATGCATCACTGTCAAACCTAGTCGAGTCAGTTATGTTGTCCACATAATGACTCTTTAAGATAGCCATGTCTAAAGTCCACTGGGTTTCCTTGGAACCCAAACGGACAACACCATATTTTGTGCATTTATTTAGAGAACTAAATGCCATCATGCTAATTATTGGTTTAAATAGTCGAGTCCGGTTGGGTAAGGGACTAACGCTTTATTTTACAGAAAATGAGGCACGAAATCCCCAGATTCAGCATGGTAACCAAAATTCACCCAAGGTTGCTAAGCTGGTGGGAAGACCTTCATTCCAGTGACCGGAATCTCGTCCGCAAATATTTGGGGAATTTGCCTTCTGTTTTGGAAATCCATCCTGACAACAAAATCATAGAGGCTGCGACCTTATTTTGGGATAGTGATAGATCAGTGTTTTGCTTTGGGCATCTTGAAATGAAACCTTTGCTCGAATAAATAGAAGGGTTAGCTGGTATTCCTTCCGAGACTCCGGGTTTGCTCATGCCAAAAAATTGCAAGGGTCTCAAGATGATGGGGCTGAAAAAGAACACAGACTTGACCTGCTTGAAGGATTCCTATATTCATCCAGAGGATTGAGAATTGCCAAAATGCTGAGGGAAATGAAGGAGGACATTTGGCTAGGGCTTATCTGCTGCTGGGACTGCGTGAGCTGGTAAAGCTGTTTGACAGAGCTAAAGATGTCGAGTCCGGGGAAGGTCCTTCTGGGACCAAGTAGTTAGCAGTCTTTGTTTTGCTTTAATGTAATAAGGCTCACGGCCATTAGTGGCACTTTATTTCTGCCATTTTTAGTGTAGTTTTGGGATTCATCTTATTTTTATCAATAAAATGAGGCATTTAGCATTATAAATTCTCCAAATCAACTTGCGCTAGGCCTACCTCGGGCACAACGAGGCACCCAAATTAGGACACGATTTATATTCTTATACTATGTGTTTAAATATTGCAACATTTTCTCATAATCCGTACTAACTTATTACCTTTTTTCTTTTTATTTTGTTTTATTCCCCTCCCCAAAAGGTTAGTTCGTGCACTCTGGCATCATCATCCTACTCCAAGAGATCTAAGGGCCCTCCATCTCCTCCTCCACCGAGTCCTATCAGAAACAAGAACAAGGCAAAAATGGAAGACTTGATCAACATCAGGAAGGAGAACTTAGTTGAAAGGGAAGAGGTTCCTCATGGTGTTCGGTAGTCCAAATAAAGTGTCGCCCAGCTCGAACAGAAGTTACTGAAATTTCAGGAAGAACTGGACCAAGTTCGGAACTTTGCAAGCTTGTCATTCTCCCTCACTACCCCAGACGTCAACTTTACTAATGCTCAAAATCCTATACCTCCACAGAATGTCCCGAAATCGCAGAAACAACCCGCTCCCCATCAAAATTGTAACATTTGTCACACTTCAAACAACACCCTACTCCTCATTCCCAAATCGCTAAATGATCAACCCCAGCATACTCCCATCTATGTGGAAACCATGCCACAATACACTCAACCCATTTCAAATACACCGGAGTCTGATGACAAAGTCTCCCTCATCAAGAATCTGGCCACAGAGCTCAAGAAACTGACTAGCCGAGTCCAGGGTGTTGAAGGAAACAAAGGTATTGAGGTGTTGAATTATGAGGACCTTTTCATTCAGCCAGATGTCGAACATCTCGAGGGGTACAAACCTCCTAAGTTTGAAATGTTTAATGGCTCAGGAGATCCTAGAGTCCATTTGAGGACATACTGTGATAAACTGGTCGGTTTCGGAAGAGATGAAAAGATTCGCATGAAGCTCTTCATGAGAAGTTTGAAAGGTGATGCTCTATCTTGATACATTAGCCAAAATCCCAAGAAGTGGACAAGCTGGGTAGGGATGGCGTCCAATTTCATAGAAAGGTTCGGATTCAATACAGAAAATGTGCCAGATGACTTCTATATCCAAATTTGAAGAAGAAACCTACAGAGACATTCCGCGAGTATGCTACTCATTGGAGATCAGAGGCTGCTAAGGTCAGGCTAGCCTTGGAAGAAGAATAGATGAACAGGTTTTTTGTCCGAGGTCAGGATCCACAGTATTATGAGAGGTTGATGCTGATAGAGGGCTAGAAATTCTCCTACATCATCAAGCTAGGAGAAAGGATTGATGAAGGCATTAAAAGCAGTATAGTTACAAATTTTAAGCACTGAAGGCTACCAACAAAGCCCTACAGTCTGGTGGCACATCCAAGAAAAGGGATGTAAGTGCCGTGATGGTTGCATAGAGAATGAAATCCTCAGTAAAATACCAAACTTGCCCCGTACCTCCTCTCACATATCAACCTATCCCTAATTACCAAGAACCTCTGCCATCCTACCAAATTCCATCACCTACTTACCAATTATCTCCATCTCCAATATCAACCTACCTCACCAAGATATTCCCAACCGCACTCGTCTACCAAGCCTACAATGCTCAGCCTTCTTACTACCAATCACCTCCCGCCCGCCAAAACTTCCCTAGGCCACGTCCTAACTTCGATCGTAGAACTCCCAAGTAATACACTGCCATCGCCGAGCCAATCGACCAGCTATATAAAAGGCTCAAAGATGTCGGTTACATCACCCCAATCCCTGCCATAACTCCAGAAAATCCTTCCTAATGGGTCAATCTAAACAAAACATGTGCATACCATTCCGGCATGAAAGGGCATACCATTGATGAATGCCGATCTCTGAAGGATAAAATCCAGGCTCTAATTGATAACACAATCATCATGGCAAAGGAGCCTGCTCCTAATGTTCGCAACAATACCTTGCCTAATCATATGGGTGGGGGTGTGCACATGATCGAGGTAGAAGATAATTGGGACCCCAAAGGGTCGATTAGATTAATTGCCGAAAGTGACGAGCCCGAGAAACCAACAGTCACACTGAATCCAATTGTAGTCCAGATCTAGCCCTTTAGGGATGCTGAAGTAAATATGTCTATACCTCTCGAGCTTGGAACACCGTCATCCTCAAAGACCGCAGAGCCAATTGAGGTAGATTTTGGGTCTCCAAAGGCACCTGTACCATTTAAAGTTGTTGTATTACCTCCCAAAATAAGGGTGCCCATTCCTGTAGCAATGTTAGCCATAATACCATCCCATACATAGTCCATTCCTTAGGATTACACCACCGAGGAAAGGAGGAAGGGTAAAACTAGGTCTGGAGAAGAAATTGCAGCACAAGGTATAACCAAGACCGGCAGAATTTATACTCCGGAGCACTTAGTTGAATCAAGTAAGCAGGCCTCTGGGCGGCAAATTAAAATTGGGCCCAATGATTTCTGGTAGAAGATATAGGCAAAAGAATACTCACTTGTTGATCAAATAAATAAAACATCAGCGCAGATCTCCATCTTAGCTTTGCTATAAAACTCCGAGACACATAACAATGCCCGGATGAAGATACTAAGCGAGGCGTATGTACCCAGTAACATAACTGGAGGAGAGATGGCAAACATGGCCAGGCAGATATTGGAGAGTCATAAAATCACTTTCCATGAGAATGAGTTTCCCCCTGAAGTTTTAAGCCACAACAAAGAGTTGCACATCACTGCACAGTGTGAAGATTATTTCATCACCAAGACTTTGATTGATGGAGGGTCCAACCTCAATATTTGTACATTAGTGACCCTCAGAACATTGGGGAAGAGTCTACATGAAATCAAGGATGGGGCTATCAACGTCAAAGATTTCGATTGTTCCCAAAGTTCCACTATTGGGGAGATCAGTTTATGTCTGCAAATAGGACCAACTTGGTTCGACGTTGATTTTCAAGTGTTAGACATCCCAGCATCTTACAACTTACTACTGGGATGGCCTTGGATCCACACCGCTGGAGCTGTAGCATCAACCCTGCACCAGGCAATGAAGTTCGAGTAGAATCACCAAGAGGTCATCATTCATGGCGACGATAGTAACCCCATATACAGTCGCCAGACCATCCCAGCGATTGGATGAAGAAGGAAGTTAGGTGGAGAAACCTACCATCAGATCGAGCGAGTCAACATTGTAGACAAAGATAAGTGGTGGGATAACATGATAGAAAGTATACTAAATTGGAGCGGGTATGAACCTGGCAAAGCACTCGGCAAAAACCTCTAGGGAATTGCCAAGCCTATCAAACTGAAGAAGCATGGCACCACCTTCCGGTTAGGGTATGGATATACTTAGCAAGAATTCAAGAACTGGTCGTCACCATGGCGCAGCCCTTACTATTCGCTGGAGCACCCGATACCCAGACTGGAATAGACTTTCTAGTAGGAGACATATTATATAGGTCAGAGGAAGAAGAAACATTGGCGGTGATGAAGAATCTGTTCTTGGAAGAAGACGATATGGACTGTCATGTCATTTTTGAGGAGGAAGGGGAGGAAGGCCCTTCCATAAAAGATGTGAGCCGAGGAGCGAGTCTCAACAACTAGTCCATCAGAACCACCAAGGCCCGGAATGCTTCAGGGTAGCAAGGCTGAACAAAGCACTATGCATTATCTTTTACTTTTTCGCTAGTTGATTTCCTTTCCATATTTTCTTTATATTTTGAAAAGAGCTTCGATGTTCAAAACAATTATGGAATTTATCAAAGTATTTTAGTTTCTTATAAATCTCTCTCTTATTATTTTCTCTATCATTTACTTTATTTGTACAGCATTACTATTACTTATCTTGAAGAACCAACGAATGTGATATGCGACGAGATAACGCAACAAACAGATATAGACTCTGAATAGGATGATATACCAAAAGAAGTCGTTAAACAGGTTGAGGACTTTGAGAATAGGCCTAGGTCTAACTTGGACGAAATTGAGGTCGTCAATTTGGGGGATACGGATAATGTTAAGGAAATGCGCATCAGTGTTCACCTGTCACCGTCAGAAAAGGAAGAGTACACTGAGTTATTAAAAGAATATGAGGACATATTTGCCTGGTCGTATGATATGACCGGTCTCACTACATCTATTATAGCTCACAAGCTGCCAACATATCCAACATGCCAGCCGGTAAAGCAGAAGCTCAGAAAGTTCAAGCCAGGCATGATTTTGAAATTCAGGGAGGAAGTTACCAAACAAGTCAAAGCCAAGGTCCTCAGAGTAGTGGAGTATCAAACATTGTTGGCCAACATTGTGCCAGTTCCAAAGAAGGGTGGGAAGGTCAGAGTCTGTGTCGACTACCGGGACCTTAACCGGGCCAGTCTGAAAGATGACTTTCCCTTGTTGAACATACACATCCTGATTGACAACGTGCCAAGCACGAGCTGCGGTCATTCATTGATTATTTTGCTGGGTACCATCAGATATGGATGTACGAAGAAGACGCGAAGAAAATAGATTTTATCACGCCATGGGGGATGTATTGTTACAAGATGATGCCGTTTGGATTAAAGAATGCTAGGGCCACCTACATGAGGGCCATGACTACTATTTTCCATGGCATGATACATAAAGAGATCGAGGTGTATGTAGACAATGTCATCATCAAATCCAAGAAAGCCACTAACCACATGGAAGATTTGGGGAAGTTCTTCAACAGATTGAGAAGGTACAATCTGAATCTAAATCCCGCCAAATGTCCATTCGGGGTTCCTTCCGAAAAACTACTTGGTTTCATCGTAAGTCGACGAGGGATAGAACTGGATCCGTCAAAGGTTAAGGCCATTCAAGAATTGCCACCGCCAATGAATAAGAAAGAGGTTATGAGTTTCTTGGGGCGACTCAATTACATCAGCCGGTTCATAGCTCAGTCCACTGTCATTTGTGAACCAATCTTTAAGATGTTGAAGAAGGACGCCGCCACTAAATGGACTGATGATTGTGAGAAAGCCTTCGACAGAATCAAGGAATACCTGTCAATGCCACCAGTTCTGGTCCCATCCGAACTGGACAGACCGCTATTGCTCTACCTTGCAGTACTGGATGGGGCATTTGGTTGTGTTTTGGGAAAACACGATGAAACAGGAAGAAAAGGGCAAGCCATCTACTATCTCAGCAAGAAGTTCACCCCGTACGAGGCCCGGTATTCCCTGCTAGAACGCACCTGTTGTGCTTTGACTTGGGTAGCTCAGAAGTTGAGGCATTATTTCTGTGCCTATACCACTTATCTCATATCAAGGATGGATCCGCTGAAGTACATTTTTCAGAAGCCCATGCCCATGGGCAAGCTGGCCAAATGGCAAATCCTGCTGAGTGAATTTGATATTGTCTACGTGACCCAGAAAGCGATCAAAGGACAAGCACTAGAAGATCATCTTTTCGAAAATCCTGTTGGCGGAGAATACGAGCCTCTAAAAAACGTATTTTCCCGACAAGAAGGTCTCTTTCATAGGAGAAGAGATTGGAGAATCCTATGATGGCTGGAGAAAGTTTTTTGAAAGAGAAGTAAACTTTAAAGGAGTTGGCATAAGAGTAGTTCTAGTATCAGAAACAGGCCAGCATTATCCGGCGTCCGCCAAACTCAGGTTCCCGTGTACCAACAACATTGCCGAGTACGAAGCCTGCATCTTAGGGTTCAAGCTGGCCATTGACATGAACGTTCAGGAGTTACTAGTGATCGGGGATTCCAACTTGCTCATACATCAGGTTTGAGAAGAATGGACAACCAAGAACTCCAAAATACTCCCCTATTTGCATCATATACAGGAGTTAAGGAAGAGGTTTACAAGGATAGATGTCCCCAGAGTCTAGAATGAGTTTGCCGATGCATTGGCCACTCTATCATCCATGATTCAGCATCTAGATAAGAACTTCATTGATCCTATCCCGGTAAAAATCCAGGATCAACCCGCTTACTGTGCTCATGTGCTCATGTCGAGGAAGAAGCAGATAGAAAATCATGGTTTCATGATATTATGAAATATCTGGCAACAGGACAATATCCAGAACTTGCAAACACTACTCAGAAGCGCACACTACGGAGGCTATCCACTCACTTCTTTCACAGAGGAGGAATCATGTATATGAGGACTCCCGATTTGGGATTACTAAGATGTGTCGAAGCAAAGGAAGCATCCAGGTTGTTGGAGGAGGTTCATGCAGGGACCTGTGGCCCGCACATGAATGGTTTCGTCATAGCCAAGAAAATACTCCGAGCTGGTTACTTCTGGATGACCATGGAGACGGACTTCATCCAGTATGTCCGAAAATGCCATCACTTCCAGACACATGCAGATATGATAAAGGTGCCTCCTAACGAGCTCAATGCAACAAGCTCACCATGGTCATTCGCCGCTTGGGGAATGGATGTCATCGGACGTATCGAGCCTGCCGCATCAAACGGGCACAGGTTCATTCTAGTGGCAATTGATTATTTCACCAAATGGGTTGAAGCAGCATCATATAAGTCAGTAACCAAGATGGTTGCGGAAGACTTTGTCCGCGACCGTATCATTTGCCGTTTCGGCGTCCTAGAGTCAATCATCACGGATAATGGTTCCAATCTCAACAGTGATCTGATGAAAGCAATGTGTGCGGCGTTCAAGATCAAGCACAAGAATTCTACAGACCTCAGATGAATGGAGCTGTAGAAGCGGCCAATAAGAACATCAAGAAGATACTAAGGAAAATGATATAAAAACACAAGCAGTGGCACGAAAAGCTATCCTTTGCTTTATTGGGATACCGTACCACAATCCGCACATCAACTAGGGTGACACCCTATATGTTGGTTTACGGTACCGAGGCAGTCATTCCAGCCGAGGTAGAGATTCCCTCCCTAAGGATAATATATGAAGCGGAACTTGAAGATGCAGAATGGGTAAAGAGTCGCCATGAGAAGTTAGTCCTTAAAGATGGGAAAAGACTGAATGCAGTTTGCCATGGTCAATTGTATCTGAGCAGGATGTCCAGAGCCTTCAACAAAAGAGTCAAGCCGAGACAATTCACACCGGGGCAGCTGGTGTTGAAGAAAATTTTTCCGCATCAGGATGAGGCCAAAGGAAAGTTCTCTCCTAACTGTAAAGGCCCGTACATGATTCACCGGGTCCTAACAAGAGGAGCCCTCATACTGACAGAAATCAATGGAGAAGTCAGGCCAAAGCCGATTAATTCATATGCAGTCAAGCGTTTTCTAAAAACCAAAAAAAAATCAAAAAACAAAAATCCAAAAAAATACTCCTTAGATGTCTTTCTTTCATATAAAAAAAAATTACAAATTTTGAAAAATTGAAGTTCAAAAATATTTTTGCTTTTCTTTAGAAGTACTTTTGTAAATAAACAAAACTCAAAAATTCAAAATATTTTCTTAAAAGTCCCTCTTTCAAAAA
>MU686679.1:44267-61797 GCA_026770625.1 Nicotiana glauca
AGAATGGTAGCCTTATGCAATGCAAGAAATGCAGGTGGAGGTAGAGCTTAACCTCGAAAGGCAGAATGGTAGCCTTATGCAATGCAAGAAATGTAGATGGAGGTAGAGATTAAACTCGGAAGACAGAATGGTAGCCTTATGCAAGAGATGAAAGATGAATAGTAATAACAATTCTTAGCTGATAGCTGGTAGCTGATTGTGATATTGTGGTTGATAGGGATATTGGGTGCGGATAGCAAATGCGAATAGGTGTGACAGTTCAGTATGATTGCATAATATATTCGGTGATTTTGTGACTTGGATGCCTGCATCCATAGAAAAATCATGAGTTTCGTAAAAGGGAAAGGTTAGTTTGTGTCCCCGCTAACTTTGCTTGACCTGCTCGGCTCTGATCTGATGACACGGTATATGTCACAGGGATAGCGTTGCTGAAAAAACGATTTTGATAGTAAATATGTATGAGTTTGTTAAAAGATATGAAGTAAGTACATAAGAAATAGTTTTTTAGATAAACCAACGACTATGATGTGGTTCAGGACATTGCAACCTTTCTCGGTTTGGAATTTTGAGGGTTCTCCTCAAAATTTTGCCCCAGTTTAATGGGTTGATACTTCTGGCGGCTGCTTGCGACGATTGGCTGAAGCTACTTCGGAATTTTGAGGGTCCTCCTCAAAATTCTGCCCTAGTTTCCAATTGTGGGGGAAATGAAAATTTTATTGAATTGCGATCAAAACCATAAGGCTGCCTACGTATCCCCTCTTAAACGGAAATCAGGTCAGACGTAGTTCAAATTATATAAGTAAATCATAAATGGTTACACATATTATAGTTTGACTGCATCTGAATTGATTGGTTTTGGCCAAACTTCCCCATCCATTTCTACAAGTATGAGGGCTCCTCATGTCAGAACCCGATGAACCATGTGTGGACCCTACCAATCGGGAGAGAAGTTCCCTTTGGCTTCATCTTGATACGGGAAAATTTTCTTTAACACCAGTTGCCCTGGTGTGAACCGTCTTGGTCAGACTCTCTTGTTAAAGGCTCGGGACATTCTGTTCTGGTAAAGCTGACCATGGCAAACTGCATTCATTCTTTTCCCTTCTATAAGAGCCAACTTCTCATAAGGACTCTTCACCCATTCTGCATCGTCGAGTTCTGCTTCCTGTATGATCCTTAGAGAGGGAATATCTACCTCAGCGGGAATGACCGCTTTTGTACCGTAAACCAGTATGTAGGGAGTTTCCCCGATTGATATGCAGACTGTGGTGCAGTACCCCAATAAAGCTGTAAGGTCCCGTAAATAATTTTTGGTCTCAAAACTTAGTAACTCGTGGTGTCGACTACGAATATATGTTAGGAATGTGTAGAATTCTTATTCTTCGCGGTCGGACCCTTGGTAGTGATCTAAGCCCTTAAAAATCAAAAGAGTCAATTTTCCAAAAAATTGTCATTTATGAGGCCCAAAATGCGGTCGTAGATCAGCTATGCGGACCGCATTCCTGCCGTATAGTGAAACAGAGAGTTGGTCTAAGTTGGTGTTGAAAATGCGATCCATTATGCGACCGCATAATCTGTATGCGGACCGCATTTCCACCGCATACCCATGCGGAGATGTCCAGTGATTTGGGGTCAGTTCTACAGTCCAATATGCGGACGACATTCTGGGCCGCATAAATGACAATTTTTTGGAAAAATTGACTCTTTTGATTTTTAAGGGCTTAGATCACTACCAAGGGTCCGAACCGCGGCGAGCTTGCGAGCCGCGAAGAATTCTACACATTCTTAACATATATTCGCAGTCGACACCACGGGTTACTAAGTTTTGAGACCAAAAATTATTTATGGGACCTTACAAAAGCAAATGATAATTTCTCATGCCATTATTTATGTTTTCTACCATCTTCCTCGGTATCTTCTCGATGTTCTTGTTGGCGGCTTCTACAGCTCTATTCATCTGAAGCCTATAAGCTGTGGAATTCTTGTGTTTGTTCTTGAAGGTTTCACACATAGTTTTCATCAAATCACTGTTGAGGTTGGAGCCATTGTCAGTAATGATTAATTCTGGAATCCCGAATCAACAATCGATTCGGTCACGGACAAAGTCTACCACGACTGTCTTAGTCACTGCTCTGTAAGATACTGCTTCAACTGATTTGGTGAAATAATTAATTGCTACTAGGATAAACCTGGCCTGTTTGATGCGGTAGGTTCGATTGGTCCGACAACATCCATTCCCCATGCGGCGAACGACCATGGCGAGCTTGTTGCGTTAAGCTCATTTGGAGGCACCTTTATCATGTTGACATGTATTTGATAGTGGTGGCATTTGCGGACATACTGGATGCAGACAGTCTCCATAGTCATCCAAAAATAACTTGCCTGGAGTATCTTCTTGGCTAATAAAAAACCGTTCATATGTGGTCCACAGGTCCCGGAATGAATTTCCTCTAGCAGTTTAGATGCTTCCTTCGCGTCGACACACCTTAGTAATCCCAAATTTGGAGTCCTCCTATACAAAATTCTTCCACTGTGAAAGAAATTATTGGACAATCTTCTAAGTGTGTGCTTCTGAGTAGTATTTGCAAGCTCTGGGTATTCTTTCTTTTCCAAATATTCCTTGATGTCATGAAACCAAGGCTTTTTCGTCTACTTCTTCTTCGACATGAGC
This sequence comes from Nicotiana glauca, assembly GCA_026770625.1. NCBI lineage: Eukaryota > Viridiplantae > Streptophyta > Magnoliopsida > Solanales > Solanaceae > Nicotiana > Nicotiana glauca. Next base: position 46,936 of record MU686679.1, read on the forward strand.
ATAGTAAGCTGGCTGATTGTAGATCTTCACGGGAATAGGATCAATGAAATTCCTATCTGGATGTTGTATCATAGAGGCCAGGGTAGCCAATGTATCGGCGAACTCATTCTAGACCCTGGGGACTTGTTGGAATTCCGTCTTTGTGAATCTCTTTCTCAACTCCTGTACATGATACAGGTACGGGAGTATCTTGGAGTTCTTGGTTTCCCATTCTTCTCAGACCTGATGTATAAGCAAGTCTGAATCTCCAATCACTAGCAACTCTTGGATTTTCATATCAATGGCCATCTTGAGCCCTAAGATGCAGGCTTCGTACTCGACTATATTGTTAGTGCAGGGGAACCTGAGCTTGGTAGATACCGGATAATGCTGGCTGGTTTTTGCCACTAGGACTGCTCATATGCCAACTCCTTTGAAATTTGCTACACTATCAAAAAACATCCTCCAACCATCATAGGATTCTGCAATGTCTTCTCCTACAAATAATACCTCCTCGTCAGGAAAATACGTCTTCATGGGTTCGTATTTTCCATCCACAGGATTTTCCGCAAGGTGATCCGCTAATGCTTGTCCTTTGATTGCCTTATGAGTCAAGTAGACATTGTCAAATTTACTCTACAAGATTTTCCACTTGGCTAGCTTGCAGTGGCCATGGGCTTCTGGAAGATGTACTTCAAAGGATCCATCCTTGATATGAGATACATAGTATAAGAACAGAAATAGTGCCTCAACTTCTGAGCTACCCAAGTCAGAGCATAACAGGTGCATTCCAATAGAAAATACCGGGCCTCGTATGGGCTGAACTTCTTACTGAGATAATAGATGGCCTTCTCCTTCCTCCCTGTTTCATCATGTTTCCCCAGAACACATCTGAATGCTCCATCTAATACCGCAAGTAGAGTATTAGGGGTCTACCTGGCTCGGGTGGGACCAAAACTGGCGGTGTTGACAAGTACTCCTTGATTCTGTCGAAGGCCTTTTGGTAGTCGTCGGTCCATTTGGTAGCAGCGTCCTTCTTTAGCATCTTAAAGATTGGCTCACAGATGATAGTAGATTGTGCTATAAACCGGCTGATATAGTTAAGTCTCCCCAAGAAACTCATTACTTCTTTCTTGTTCTTTGGCGGTGGAAATTATTGAATAGCTTTGACCTTTGATCAATCCAATTCTATCCCTTGGTGACTCACAATGAACCTAAGCAATTTTCTGGATGGAACCCCGAATGCACATTTTGCGGGGTTCAATTTTAGGTTGTACCTTCTCAGTCTATTGAAGAATTTCCTCAAATCTTTCATGTGATCAACAGCTTTCTTGGACTTAATGATGATGTCGTCTACATACACTTCAATCTCCTTGTGTATCATTTCATGGAAAACAGTGGTCATGGCCCTCATGTAGGTGGCACCTGCATTCTTTAACCCAAACGGCATCATCTTGTAGTAATACATCCCCCATGGCGTAATGAAAGTTGTTTTCTCAGCATCCTCTTCATCAATCCATATCTGATGGTACTCAGCAAAACAATCAACAAATGACTGCAGCTCATGCTTGGCGCAGTTTCCAATCAAGATATGTATATTCGGTAAGGGGAAGTCGTCTTTTGGACTGGCCCGGTTGAGATCATGGTAGTCGACACAGACTCTGACCTTCCCATCCTTCTTCGGTACAGGCACAATGTTGGCTAACAATGTTGGATACTATATTACCCTGAGCACCTTAGCTTTTACCTGCTTAGTGACCTCTTTCTTGATTTTCAAACTCATACCTGGCTTGAACTTTCTGAGCTTCTGCTTTACTGGCGAGTAGGTCGGATCAGTCGGCAATTTGTGAGCCACAATAGATGTACTTAAACCAGTCATGTCATCGTACGACCAGGCAAATATGTCCTCATACTCTCTTAGAAACTCTTTATATTCTTCCTTCTCTGATGGTGACAAATGAACACTGATTCGTGTTTCTTTGATGTTTTCTGCATCTCCCAGGTTGATAATTTCAGTCTCGTCCAGGTTGGACTTAGGTCTATTCTCAAAATTCTCAACTTCTTTAACAATTTCTTCTGGTATATCATCTTCCTCTGAATCTATGTCTGTTTGTTGTGTTGTCTCATTGCATGTCACAATCATTGGTCCATCAAGATAAGTAATAGTAATATTGTATAACTAAAGTAATGAGAGAAAATAATAAGAGTAATATTTATAAGGAAAATCGAATTGCTTTTGATAAATTCCATAATTGTTTTGAACATCGGAGCTCTTTCTTGCAAAGATAAAAATACGAAAGAAAAGTAAAGTAGTAAAATAAAATAGAGCATGGTGTTTTTTCAACCTTGCTACCCCGAGGCATGCCGGGCTCTGGTGGTTTTGAGGTCCAGTTGTTGTGGTATGCTCCTCCGCTTACAGCCTATATGGAAGGGCCTTCCTCCCCCCCCCCCTCAAAAATAACACAGCAATCCATGTCATCATCTTCTAGGAACAAGTTCCTCATTGTTGCTAGTGCTTCCTCCTTTTTCGACCCGTAGATAACCTCGGCCGGCGGGAAAGTCTGTTCCAAATGTGGTATTGGTTGCTCCAACAGATAGTAAGGACCGCGCTAGGGTGGTGACCATTCATTAAATTATTTCCAGGTATACTCATATCCCAATCCAAAGGTGGTGACGTGTTCCTTGAGCTTGATGGGCTTGGAGACTCTTGCCAAGTCCCTTGCCAAGTTCATACCCACTCCAGTTCAATATGCTTTCAATTTTGTTGTCCTACCACTTATCCTTATCAACGGTGTTGACTCTCTCGATGTGGTGGCAAGTTTCCCCACCTATCCTTTTTCTTCCTCTAATTGCTGGAATGGTCTAGCGGCTGTACATAGGATTGCTGCCATCGCCATGAATGATCACCTCTTAGTGGTTCCACACAAACTTTACTACCTGATGCAGTGTTGATTCCACGTACCCGGCAGCATGAATCCATGGTCATCCCATTAACAAATTGTAAGATGCTGGCACGTCTATCACTTGAAAATAAACATCAAACCAAGTGGGCCACATTTGCAAAAACATGGTAATCTTCCCAATAGTAGACCTTTGAGACCCGTCGAAAGCTTTAACGTTGATGGCCCCGTCCTTGATTTCATGCAGCCCTTTTTCCAATATCCTAACTGTCACCAATGGACAGATATTGAGACTGGACCCCCATCGACCAGGATCCTGGTGATAAAATAATCTTCGCACTGCACGGTGATGTGCAATGCCTTATTGTGACTCAATCCCTCTGGTGGCAGCTCATCTTTATGGAAAGTAATTTTGTGACTCTCCAATACCTGACCTACCATGTTTTCTATTTCTCCTCCACTAATGTTGCTTGGTACATACGCCTCACTCAGCACTCTTAACAAGGCATTCTTATGTGCATCAGAATTCTGTAGCAAAGAAAGATGGAAATCTGCGCCAGTGTTTTGTTCAGTTGATCAATGACTGAGTATTCCTTTGCTTTTATCTTTCTTCAGAGATCATCGGGCCCGGTTTTAGTAATGGCTTGTCGACCAGAGGTCTGCTTACTTAACTCAGCCAAGTGTTCCAGAGTATAAACCGTACCGGTTCTTGTCATACCTTTTGCCACAACTGTTTCCCCGAACTTGGCTTTCCCCTTCCTTCTTGCCTCGGTTATGTAGTCCCGTGGTATGGCTTTAGTATGGAATGGCATTACGACATTCATTGCTACTGGAATGGGCTTGCTTTGGAAGGTAATACAGCAACTTCAAATGGCTCATGCACCTTTGGGGACCTAAACTCGACCTCAATTGGTGTTGGCATCTTTGCGGAGGCTAGTGTTTCAAACTCAAGTGGTATGGAAATGTTCACCTCGGCATCTTTAAGAAGGCTGAATCTGGACTGCAATTGGATTAAGGGTGGCTGTTGGTTTCTTTGGATCATCGCCTTTTGTGATCAAACCGATTGATCCTTTGTGATCCCAATCATCCTCTATTTCAATCATATGAACACCTCCACCCTTGTGGTCTGGTAGAGGGTTATTGCGGACATTCGGGGCTGGCTCATTTGCCATGATGATCTCGTTTTCAATCAGAGACTGGATCTTATCCTTCAGGGAGCGGCATTCCTCAATGGTGTGCCCTTTCATGCCAGAATAGTATGCACATGTTTTATTTGGGTTGACCCATTGGGGAGGGGTTTTAGGGGTTATAGCAAGGATATGGGTGACATAACTAGCAGCTTTGAGTCTTTCATACCGCTGGTGGATTGGTTCAGCAATGGCGGTATACTGTTTGGGAGGTCTGCGATCAAAATTTGGTCGGGGTCTAAGAAAGTTTTGGTGGGGGAGGTGATTGATAGTGGGATTATTGGGTGTTGTAGGCTTGGAAGGCATGTGTAGGCTGGGAATATCTGGGTGAAGCAGGTTAGTATGTAGGAGGTGGAGGAGATTGATAGGTAAGCGGTGGGGTTTGGTAGGAGGGTGCGGGTGTTTGGAAATTTGGAGTGGGCTGATATGTAAGTGGAGGTATTGGGTAAGTTTGGTATTTGACGGGTGATTTGGTTCTTTGTGCAACCATTATGGCACCTACGTCCCTTTTCTTAGATATACCACCAGACTGTAGAGCCTTGTTGGTGGCTTGCAAAGCTTCAAAGTTTGTAACCATACCACTCTTGATACCTTCCTCAATCCTTTCTCCTAGCTTGATGATGTTAGAAAATTTATGGTTTTCGATCAACATCAGTCTTTCATAGTATTGCAGAACCTGAGCCCGGACGAAAAGCTTGTTCATCTGTTCTTCCCCTAAAGCAGGTCGAACCTTAGCAGCCTCTGATCTCTAATGAGTGGCATACTCGTAGAATGTTTCTATGGGTTTCTTCTTTAGATTCTGAATGTAAAACACATCTGGTGCATTTTCCATATTGAACCTGAATCTATCCGTGAAGTGGGATGCCATACTTACCCAATTTGACCACTTCTTTGGGTCTTGGCTAATGTACCAGGACAGAGCATCTCCTTTCAGGCTCCTCATGAAAAGCTTCATGCGGATTTTCTCATCTTTTCTTACTTCGACCAGCTTGTCACAGTATGTCCTCAAGTGAACCCTGGGCTCCCCTATACCATCAAACATTTCGAACTTGGGAGGTTTGAACCCCTCGGGCAGTTCGACATCGGGCTATATGCATAAGTCTTCATTGTTTAGCCCCTCAATTCCCTTACTACCTTCAATGCCTTGAATTCTGGTGGTCAACTTCTTAAGCTCTTCGGCCAAATTTCTGGTGAGCAAATCCTTATCATCGGACTCGGGTGTGCTTGAGATGGGTTGGGTGGAGTGCGGCACGGTCTCCGCATAAATGGGGGTGTTGTGTTGTGTGGGGTGGTGGTTATTTGTGGAGTTCAACGGTTATGGGATGAGCAATGGAGTGTTGTTGGGAGTGTGGCATGTATTGCAATGGTGGTAAGGAGAGAGTTGCTTTGGGATGTTTTGCGGAGGTATAGGAATCTGAGTATTTGGGAAGGTAACTTCTGGAGTGCTAAGGGAAAATGACAGACTTGCCAAATTTCGAACTTGATCAAGCTCCACTTGGAATTTCAATAGTTTTTTTTCTATCTGAGAGGCATTTTCCTTGGGGACCATAGCACCACGAGTGACCTCTACCCGTTCAGCTGAGTTGTTTGAATCTTCCATCTTTCTTTTGCTTTTGTGCCTGATAGGACTGGAAGGAGGAGTAGGTAGAGGGCCCCCGGATCTGGTAAAGTATGCTGATGTTGCCGGAGTTCACGAACAAACCTTTGGGGAGGGGAACAAAATGTGACAAGTTAGTAAGGATCATAAGGAAAAATGTTGTGATATTCAAACACATAGTGCAGGAAATATAAAGCATGTCCTAATTTTGGGGACCTCTTTGTGCCCGAGGTAGGCCTAGCGACAAGTAAATTTGGAGAGCTTGGAATGCTAAATGCCTCATTTTATTGATAAAAAGGGTAGACGAATCCCAACACGACACTAAATAACAGGAAATAAAAATGTCACTAGTGGCCATAGGCCTTATTACATTTCTCAAAGAAAAAAGGAAAAGCTCCTATCTATTTGGTCCCGGAAGGACCTTCCACAGACTTGGCAGTGTTAGCTCCCTCGAATAGCTCTCCCAGCTCGTGCAATTCTAGCAACAGGTAGGCTCTGTCCAGATGTCCTCATTCATTCCTTTCAGCGACTCGGCAGTCTTCGACCCTCTTTAGAAACTTCTTTTCCAGTTCCAATATACCCCGCTCCAAGGAAATCAATCATTTGTTAGCGCTGATAACCATATCCTTCCATTCTTTAATTAGTTTTTGATTGGTTTCTTGTATTTCACGGTGCTTATTTTCACATTCCCGCATCCTCTTGCGTAGTTGGTTGCACTTTACTTGTGTTTTAACCTTTTCATCGATGATTCTGTGACCTCAAACAAAACCAGGTTGAACCAAACCATTGTGATTGTCCTCCAGCCAGCCTAAATAATGCAGGGTACAACCAGCATGGTAGCGATCTAGTTCGACGGTGTCTTTTCCCAAGACAATTTTGCAGTACCATATATGCTGAGCCCTGCACCTGTACGGACTATCGTCATTCTGGAAGTCAGCCCGGAAGTGACTCATCTTGTCGACCCTTGGTATAACCTGCTTCCTACCAGCTTATCTCATAGCTCGAAGAGGTACATAAGGGTAGGTCCCCCTCAAACCTATCAATATCAAAAATGGCGCATCCCTAGATCGAACGATGAACTCTTCAGTAGGGAACCACTCGAACATCCATTGCAGTCGGTGCTTAGTCAGATTATCAAAGAGTTCGACCCATAGTCTAGCATTCTCCGATTGGGCCAACATGTTGGGCATATAATTCATTCACTTCGGGTGATGAAAGGTGATGTGATCGTCCCAGTCTCTACGATGGATTTCCTATCGGTATTCACCCTTTTGGAGATGTTCCATGAGCCACAGCTGAAGTAGCAGATTACAACCCTCAAAATGCTTGGCACCCTGTTGACACCTTTCGAGGGCTCGGTATATTTCCACAATGATCATTGGTACGACACTGAATGGTTGTCCGTCAATTCCTTCCATCATAGTTTTGGTGACCATAGCTAGCCTAGTATGGATTCTTACTTTCTTCATTGGAAACACTATCATCCCCAAGAAACAGAACATGAAGACAAAGACCCTTCAATGGACATGCCCCAATGATGTAAGGGCGAACTCATCAGGATAAGTACGGTAAGATTTTCTGTGACCGTACCTTTCGTACAAATAGTCAAAGGGAATGTACGACTCTTTCAAACATGTCAAGTCAGGATTTTTCTTTAGACCCATCATTTTGAGAAAACCTTTACCTTTGCGGTTTTTCGGCATCAACAAACTCGGAGTTTCCCATGGTATTCCAGCCAGTCCTCCTATCTCCTTAAGAAAAGGTGTCATCTCAATGTTTTCAAAGTGGAATACTGACCTATCACAATCCCAGAATGTAGTGGCAGCTTCTACAATTTTGTTGTCAGGTTGAATTTCTAGGAGAGAAGGTAGGTTTCCTAGATATTTTCGGATATGATCTTGATCACTGGAATGAAGATCTTCCCACTAGCTTAACAATTTGGGGTGGATGTTGGTGACCATGCCGAATCTGGGGACCTCGTGCCTCATTTCTACAAGACAAAAAGTGTTAGACCCTTACCCCCACCAGACTTGACTATTAAATATCAATAATCGGCATAAGAAGCATTTAGTTCTCCAAATGAATGCACATAGCGTGGTAGTGTCCATTTGGGTTTCAAGGAAACCCAATGGACTTTGGACAAGGCTATCTTAAAGAGTCATTATACAGACAACATAACTGACTCGGCTAGGTTTGACCATGATGCATTCACAATTAAATAAAATAGGGTTTCGGTGGGGTATTAGACTGGTACCCTTGAGCGGACAACTAAAGAGAGAAAGGCACGGAACCGTCGACTACACTATTGATCTACTGGTTTTAACGTAAATATGTCTTTGCCAAATTTAGGGGGTAATAATATCGGAAGGGCACAACCACTCATTATAAGCGTTGCTATAGTATTTTGTTTGGCACGAGTGGAATATAATGTTGAAAATGCAGTTACAATAATTAACAAGTTTTCACGTATTTGCACGTTCATAAAGTAATAATTACAACAGTTTCTCATAATTTACAATAACATTAAAGGAAAGCGGTAAAGGAAAACATTAAAAGAAAAGAAACGAAGAGCCAATTCATTTTCGTAGTAGAAGAAGGAATAAATACTTAAAAGCACTTTAAACAAGTAAAGACATGTAAAGAAGCATAAAGTCACAAATAGAATGAAATGGTAAAAGCCTTAAAGAAATCCCCAGCAGAGTCGCCATACAGTCGATGCCCCCTTTTTCTCGCAAAATCGATTTTATGAAATTTGGGCGGACAACTCATTTGCTTTTGGGAATTGGGTTTGCAGTTGAAGAGTCGCCACCTAATGATTAAGTGCATTAGGACACAAAGAAGAAATTTGATTTAGAAAACCAGAGATTGGGTAAGTGCTTGAAATTATCTCGAGGGGAAGGTGTTAGGCACCCCTCAAGATCCACTAGTGTGGTTCCCGGCTATGCTATAATTGTGACCTCAAATGCAAGCAAGAAGGGTAGTCTTCACATAACGGTTGCAAGGAATAAAAGAAGTTAAAGGGGTTGAAGTTTAGGAAGAAGATAGTTTTCAAAATTCTAAAAATAAACAAGTAAAGGGGAAGGGTTTTGCACATAATTTTTGCGAGCAATTAAGTTAAAAAAACAGAAATTTTGGGAAGAAAGTAATTTTTTAAAGTTCTGAAAATACCCAAGTACAAGGGAGGGGTTTTCACGTAAAAGAGGTTAAATAAGCTGAAAATTGAGCAGTTTTTCAAAATTCTGAAAAATAAACAAGTAAAGGGAAGGGGTCCTAGGTTTATAAATAATATGGATCATCCCACACAACACCCGATTATAATTTATACATGTGGTGTTATCGTGTGGTCATCATATCCATATCTACCCTTTCCCACCCCGTTAAGGTATTAAACGCGAAATGGTCTCATTTTCATATTGCATGCTACTACGCGCCCCAATCCTATCAGTCCCGGAGGTATTTGGGACTACTAGTTGTAAGGCCCCATAAAATTTTGTGCTCAAAACCTAGTAGCTCGTAGTGCCAAGTTCCGAATATGCGTTAGGAATATGTAGAATTCTTCGCGGCTCGCAAGCTCGCCGCAGTTCAAACTCTTTTTACTGATTTTTCACTTGAAAATCAAGAATCAAAATTTTCCAGAAAATTGTCATTAAGCGATCGCAGATTAGGTATGCGGACCGCAATTCTACCGCAGAGTTAACCAGTGAGTTAGTCAAAATTGAAGTTGAAAATGCGGTCTATTATGTGATCGCATAATCAATATGCAGACCGCATAATCGTCGCATAAATTCCTCGAGGATTTGTGAAGGCCTATTCTGCGGTGCATTATGCGATTGCAGAACAGAAATGCGGACCGCATTTCTATCGCAAACCCAGGCAGAGAAGCCAGATTTTAGGAGCACTTCTGTGAACCCTTATGCAGACCGCATTTCTACTCTACGATCGTAGAGTGCGAACGCAGTCCCGACTCGGCTCCATATTTTCCAATTTTTTAACCCAATCTCTTCTTCAATAAAACAACCCAACCCTTCATTTTTACAAATTTTTTGGATAAAACTAGAGATAAGGGAGAGAGGGTTCTTGAGAGAGAAAGTCTCATCCTCATCAATTGATTTTCCAAAGTCATCCAAGCTCGAAAAAATTTCAACTACTTGTCTTCATCTCCATTCTTGCATGTAAGGTCCCCAACTCTTTTTCACTGATTTTCAGATTTTAATAAAAAGGGAGATTCTTATGCATTGATTCTTGGTAATAGGGGTCGAATCACTCATGCATGTCTTTTAAAACCTAAAATCTAGTAAGAGTAATTAGGTGGGAGTAAAGAATTGCGTAAAAGAGGGTTGATAACCTAAATATGTTTGGGTAGTGATTGTGAACTTTGATTCTAAGAAATATGTATTAATTTGTGCACTAGATTGACGTTGCCAGGATTTTTGATAAAGTTGGAAGTAGATATTAAAAGGGAATTCGGCTCCAGGTATGTATGGCTAACCTTGATCTTTGTAGAATCGCCTTGTGTGGTGTACGAATGTTTGGTATGTGATATCTGCGTGGCTTATTCATGAAATTATTGTGATTGTGCTTGTAGTAAGAATTGAGGAACGAATGACAAAAGAAAATCATAAATGATGCAACTGGAATAACTGTGATAACCACATCTATGGCTTATTGTGGGCAATTGTCGTTGTGATGTAAAATACATGTGAGTTGTTGGATATGATGGAAAATAGTATTGATGGCTACGGAAATACTTGTAAATTGTTGATGTTATTTCTTAAGATGTGTGGTTGTTGATCTTTGTGAATTGTTGATTGTTGTTGTGTTGATTGGTGAATCGTGACTGTACGGTGGGATCGGGTTGCGCGCTGCAACACGAAGTTATGAGGTCCGGGTTGTGGTGATAAGGGTGGCCGACGTAATAAGGGTGGCCGAGGTAATAAGGGTGGAAAGTGATTGAAATCACTATTGAAATAAACATTTGAGCAAATTGTGAAATCATTGGCGTGGAATTGTGNATTCTAGATGGATCCATAGTAGGTACTCCAGTCCACCGACCGTAGCTCTTCATCCCTTCCCATCAGCTGAATTAGTGAGCCCCTTTCCTTTCGGGGCCCGGTGTGGCTCATGCCACTTCTGTTTTGGGATATATTTTGATATTTGTATAAGGTATAGCCGAAGCCTTGTTACCGGCAAGTACGTTATCACCCCTTTTTTCATGTTTAGAGGCTCCGTAGACAGCAAATGTGGGTCATGAACTTATGTAATATGTATCTTGCACGTTGGGCTATGTAAAGTGTAAACCACGCTAAGAATCATGTACCATATGTATGTTTTGTAATAAAAAGGTGTTTTGATTTCAAATGGTTATTTCTCTTGACTAATAAGTAATGAAAAATGCAGGGTAACACGTGGGGTAGGAGAGGCACCCAGTTCCGCTTGACTGGGGCTACCGGGTCGAGCGCCGGTCATGTCCCTTGAATTTGGGGCATGACAAACTTGGTATCAGAGCCTCAGGTTTTAAAAGAGTCCTAGGATGTCTCAGAGTCGTGCCTAGTAGAGCCCTTCTTATCGGCGTATTGTCGACCACATCTATAAGTAGGGGGCTATACTGTCATTTAGGAAACTATCCTCTTCTTTGTTATTCCATATCGTGCGGTGAAGTGGAAAGTGGAAATATTTACGTCTAACTCATGTTTTGTTCCGAAATTTTAAGAAATGGCACCTAAGAAGAATGCTAGACTCGGCCTTGGGACCGACGCTACCCCAAGTGTGGACATGAATTATATACGTAGTGCCGTGGGTGAGACTGACTCCCCGGCCTTGAATCTGCCCGGCCCATCTATTCCAGATTCAAGCATTCCTGTTCCAGCTGCGGCAGAGGGTGCCACCATCCCTCCCGCCGATACTCCTAATCCTGATGCTGTTCCAGCTTCCGATCCCGGGGTTTCTGATAGGGACCTTAGAGGAGCCATCCGTATATTGACCCAGTTAGTGGCCGCCCAGGCCTAGAGATCTCATGATGCCCCTATGTCCTCCAGCGGACAAGGAGATTCTGCCAGCTCTAGAGTCCACCAGTTTTTGTGATTGGCCCCTCCAGAGTTCTCAAGCACAGACCCAGAGGTCGATCCGCACGATTTCCTTGATGAGATGTACAAGACCCTCCGAGTGATGAAGGCTACAGAGACAAAGGTGGTTGAGTTGACTTCATACAGGTTGAAGGGAGCAGTGTGTTCGTGGTTCGAGATATGAGAGGATTCCCGTGAGGAGGGAAGACCCCTGGCGAGATGGGATGAGTTTGTAGATGCCTTTATGGACCACTTCTTGCCTGCCGAGACAATGGCAGCTCGCGCCACTGAGTTCGAGGTTCTCAAGCAGGGCAGCATGAGTGTTTTGGAGTACCACATGGAGTTTGCGAGGTTGTCCAAGTATGCTCCTCAGTTAGTGTCGACCATGGATGCTCGAGTTTGGCGTTTCGTTCAGGGACTTAGTCCTTTGGTGCTGAATGAGGCTACTACAGCGGCCTTGCACTCAGATATGAATTATGGAAAGATTGTAGGATTTGCTCAGGCCATAGAGTTTAGGAAGTTGAAGATATGGGCAGAAAGGGGGAGTATCAGCAGGGCCCGGTCAATGGGTCACTCAGGGAGACCAGTTCCGAAAAGAGGGTCATCAGGGCCATCCCAGTCATATGCTCAGTCCTCAGCGAGTGCACTGCCATCTGTTCACAGTTACCAGCAGAGCAGTCACTCGAGACCAGGTTCACACAGCAGGAGGTTCCGTCAGTCCGGTCGTCCAGGAGTGAGGTCCCAATAGCAGGGGAGAGCTACATGCCCCAAGTGTGGGAGGTTCCATACACAGACTTGCTATTTGGATATCCCGGTATGTTATAGGTGTGGGTTGAAAGGTCACATCCAGCAGGACTACCGTGCGCCCAGTAAGGGTATGGGTAGGGGATCTGCCCAGCCATCCAGGTTTTCAGTTGCTACATCATCCGTGCATCCTCCAGCTCCAGCAGGGCATGGTGCAGTTAGGGGTGGAGCTCGTGGTAGGGGTGGACCCAGCCGGTTCTATGCTTTGAGTGGTCGCCACAGTGCTGAGGCTTCTCCCGATGTTGTTACAGGTATCTTATCTGTTCAGGCCATTGATTGATATGCACTTATTGATCCGGGGTCCTCTTTGTCTTATGTCACCCCATTCTTTGCTTTAAGTTTTAGGATAGAACCCGAATAGCTTCATGAGTCGTTCTCTATATCAACTCCGGTTGGCGATTCTATTACAGCCTCGCGAGTTTATAGGAATTGTATCGTCACGGCGTGTGGTCGCATTACCAAGGCCGATCTTATTGAGCTTGGAATGGTAGATTTTGATGTAATCATGGGAATGGACTGGTTTTATTCGTGCTTTGCTAAGCTTGACTGCCGAACGAGAGTCATGAGGCTTGAGTTCCCTAACGTGCTGGTTATTGAGTGGAAAGGAAATGGTGTGGTGACAAAGGGTAGGTTTATTTCTTACCTTAAGGCTTCGAAGATGATTAAGAAGGGGTGCATCTATCATTTGGTTCGGGTGGCGAACACCACATCAGAAGTGTCTGTCCTCGAGTCCGTGCCAATTGTGAACGAGTTTCTTGAAGTGTTTCCAGATGAGCTTCCAGGAATTCCACAAGATAGGGAGATTAATTTCGGGATTGATATATGGCCAGATACCCAGCCAATATCTATTCCACCATACAGAATGGCACCAGCAGAGTTAAGAGAGTTAAAGGAGCAGCTGAAGGATTTATTAGAGAAGGGGTTCATACGACCGAGTGTGTCGCCGTGGGGTGCTCTGGTTCTCTTTATCAGAAAGAAGGATGGGTCGCTTCGGATGTGCATTTATTATCGGCAGCTTAACAAAGTCACCATCAAGAATAAATATCCTTTGCCTTGGATAGATGATTTGTTCGACCAACTACAAGGTGCAAAGTTCTTCTCCAAAATTGATTTTCGATCCGGGTATCACCAGTTGAAGATCAGAGAGTAGGAAATTCCTAAAACCACCTTCAGAACTCGCTATGGTCACTTCGAATTCTTGGTCATGTCTTTTGGGCTAACCAATGCCCCCGCACCTTTCTGGACCTTATGAATCGGGTTTTCAAGCAATTTTTAGACTCTTTCGTGATTGTTTTTATTGACGACATCCTCGTTTATTCGCGGAGTAGGGAGGATCATGCTGATCACCTCAGAGCAGTTTTGCAGACTCTTCATCAGCACCAGTTGTACGTTAAATTCTCAAAATGTGAATTTTGGTTAGAGTCCATCACTTTTTTGGGTCATGTTGTTTCCAGTGAGGGGATTCAGGTGGATACCTAGAAGATTGCAGCAGTGAAGGATTGGTCTAGACCCACGACCCCGACGGAGGTTTGTAGCTTCTTGGGTTTAGTCGGGTACTACCAGAGGTTTGTGGAGGGATTCTCTACCCTCGCCTCCCCATTGACTAAACTGACGTAGAAAGCAGTTAAGTTCCAATGGTCTGACGCCTGTGATAAAAGTTTTCAGGAATTGAAGTCGGGGTTGACCTCGGCAGTGATATTGGCCTTGCTGGAAGGCGCGGAAGGATTTGTGCTCTATTGCGATGCTTCCAGGGTCGGTTTGGGGTGTGTATTGATGCAGCATGGGAATGTTATAGTGTATGCTTCAAGGCAACTCAAGAATCACGAAGAATTACCTGGCGCATGATTTGGAGATTGCAGCAGTTGTATTTGCCTTTAAAATATGGCGGCATTATCGTTATGGGGTCCATATGGATGTGTTCTCGGACCACAAGAGTCTCCAATATTTGTTCGAACAGAAGGAGTTAAATTTGAAGCAGCGGCGGTGGTTAGAATTGCTTAGAGATTAGGATATGAACATCTTATACCATCCAGGATAGGCAAATGTTATGGCCGATGAACCCCTGTGATTTCCACTTCTGCGGAAGAAATCCCGCTTCTGCGGGTTCCGCTTCAGCGGACATAGGACCACTTTTGCGGAAAATGGGCCAAAGAGACTGGGCCACTTCTGCGGTCCAGAACTCGCTTCTGCGAGTCCGCATAAGCGGAAATAGAACCGCTTCTGCGGTTTGGGCCTACCGCTTCTGCGGTCTTGGGGTCCGCTTCTGCGGTTTCCCCTGGGCCTGGCCCCTTCCGCTTCCGCGATCACAGGACCGCTTCTGCGGTCTCGCTTCT
>MU686679.1:71913-86336 GCA_026770625.1 Nicotiana glauca
GAACTAAAAATAAGTGGGGATTACTTACCTCAAAATGTTATGCTGAAACTCCCCTTTTGGAATCACCAAAATCGCTCTAGAGTTGAGAGAGATATGGGGGAAATGGGCTTAAGATCGAATTAAATGATACTCTGACCCCCTGTGATTTCCGCTTCTGCAGAAGAAATCGCGCTTCTGCGGGTTCCGCTTCAGCGGACATAGGACCGCTTTTGCGGAAAATCGGCCAAAGAGACTGGGCCGCTTCTGCAGTCCAGAACTAGCTTCTGCGAGTCCGCATAAGCGGAAATAGAACCGCTTCTGCGGTTTGGGCCTACCGCTTCTGCGGTCTTGGGGTCCGCTTCTGCGGTTTCCCCTGGGCCTGGCCCCTTCCGCTTCCACAATCACAGGACCGCTTCTGCGGTCTCGCTTCTGCGGTCCAAGAGCCGCAGAAGCAGTTATGACAGAAGCAGCAGATGTTGCCCCTTTTCAAATTTCTAGCTTCGCTCGAACCTCGACCATTTGACGCTCGGGGCTCCCGAGCCCCGCCCGAGCATACCGACAAGTCTGAAATCACGAGGCGGACCTAGTCGAACCTCCGAAACACCCAAAACATTATTAAATCACGGAATGGGACCCCAAAACCAATTAATCAAATCTAATGAATTTCAAGTTCTTAATTTCCTACCAACGGGTCAAAATGCCCTTAAACTACACGTATTGACGCCAAACATTACGGGTAAGTCTTATATGATATTTCGGACTCGTACCAAGTGTCGGAATCGAAATTTGACCCTGATACCGATAAAAACAATAACTTCTTAGTTTCCTTTAATTCTTTGAAACTAACTTAACAATTTTTACGAAAAATTCCATTACTAAGGCTAGGGACCTCGAAATTCGATTCCGGACACACGCCCAGCTCCCATATTTTTCCATGGACCCTCAGAAATTGCCGGATCGTGATTCCGGGTCCGTTTTCCCAAAATGTTGACCGAAGTCAAACTTGGCCTTTTTGAAGATATGAAATGAAGCGAATGAGCTTATTCTTGCCCGAAATTCTTCTAACTTCCGAACCACCTGCCCCCGCAAGTCGTAATTCAGCTAAAGCGAAAGCGGAAAGGCTCATTTAAGGGAACGGGGTTCGAGAATGCAAAACGACCAGTCGAGTCATTACAATTTACAACCAAGGAGAGCCTGATTCAGGTTTCCTGCCTGAAGCATGAAATAAACCAACTCCAAAGACCAAAATCCAAAGCCTTTCTCATTTTTGGGTGTGTCAGAGTTCCTAAGAGTCTCATGAACTCCGGGAAGTGCCTACATCCAAATTCATTATAAAATTGAATTATAGTGCAGTGTGGAAGGGACAGCCCTCAAATGTCAAAGTTTAGCAGGAACTCAAGGTTCCAAAGCAAGGCTCATAGGAGGGGGGCTGAACTTAGAAACTAGGAGAGAGAGTGCAAGCGCAGAGAGGGTATTCTGGGGAAAGCAAAGATAGGCTGGTGGTCATACCCAGCAATTGGAAGTGCTGGCTCACCCCAACCAGCCTATTAGCCACATTGTTTGGGAGTTAGGATCCATTAAAGGATCACGTCCAGACATGAGCAGCAATTTGGATATTGCCATGCCTGAACTTTAACTCAAACAAATAGAAGGGAATAAGGGTATGGGGGATTCACAATAGCAACAGATGCAAAGAGAGTAGCATATTCAACATTGAACATAAACAGCAAAGTAGGCAGGATTGTAGAAGCTATAAAGCAAACACATAAGGATGAGGCTGAAAACTAAATTAGAACATACCAGTTTTAGGGAAACAAGAAGAGAAAAGCAGTTGTAAAACCAAATTGCCAGCAAACAGCCAAAAGATCTCAGAAGAGAGTGGAGTGTTGAATTGAGAGTGTAAGAGTATTGAAATTGAAAGTGTTCAGTAAGTGATGTGTGTAAAAAATATTGAACTCTAGTTCTCCTAAAGTGCAGAAGGTTCGTGCCTTTTATAGTGCAGAAAGCAAGTAAAAATAGGCAAGAAAATAGTTTTTTGAAATCAATTACCAAAGGTTTCCCTTTGATTAAGGGATTCTGATTTCAAACGGGTAAAAGATAATTAAGGAAAGAGTTTGACCAAAATCTTTTCCAAAGTAGCATAAGAAGGGTAAATACATAGAAGTTTATTTAAGGCAAAAGTCCAGTGGTACAAGGTTTGTGCAAATAAGGAAAGGCAATCACTCAACAGCTAGTAAAATCAAAATTGAGTTTTGGTATGAATGAATCCAACCAGAAAATGTGAAGAAAGGTTTAATTACAGGAAATCAGTAACAATAAATCGAACCTTATTAAAATGAATTTTGAATCAATCACAAGTTGGCAAAATATTTTTTGAAGGTAGAATTCATCATATATAAAGTGTACAGACATGTGAATCAAAAAAGAACTGTCGTGATAATTAGAAAAGCCTAGCATAGAAAAGTTCAGAGTCACAAACTAAGAGGCTCAAATTAAATACATAGACTCAGAATTAGTTTGAGAGAGTCTAGACACCATAACAGAACCCTAGTCCACACAAGATCAAACTCGTCAAAAATCCCAAACCCTAGGGTTTCCAACTCGAGTATGATGTAGAGACTAGGAGGCAAGTAATTGAAACAGGCTCAGAGGTCTCTTTCAGAGACTCATGTGAAAAAAACAGAAAAAATAGCAAGTTCAAGGAAAATAGAATGGAGAACAGATTTGAAGCATAGAGAACACGGTTGATACCCAATTTTCCCCATGTATTTTTATATACTCAAATAATCTCAAAATAGAATGTACATGCATATATAAGCATGCCAAATAATTTTGGTATTTTCCCCTTATTTTTAAAGATTTTAAAAGCAATTTATTGTCCATTTTAGCAGTACAAAACCAATAATTATCCCAAAAAATTATCCTTTTTGTGATTAAACTATTTTATTCTCATATTTATAACAAAATATAATTACAATAATTTTTGCATATTTTTTACGCATTTATTTGGTATTTTTAAAGCTAAGTTGCATATAATTGCAATTATAGCCTATTTTACGATTAGCAGCATTTACAATTGTAAAATTATTTCCAGTATTTTGAGGTTAATATTTATACATTATTAATTAGTCCGGTACCTTTAATTTGTTTTAAAAGCTTTTTAAACTATTTTATAAAAAATAAAAGAGGGACATTTGGCTATTTAACAAACAGCCCTTTATTATTTCAATCCTAGCCAATTTAACTACACCCCCATCAGATTTAATTGACCCAATGCCCAATTAAAACACCCCATCCCAATCCCTAATACAACCCGACCCAACCCCGATTTAATCTGAGTCGTTGATCAAATAAGATCAACGGCCCACATTACCTTTCCTTAATTAAAATTCTAACTAACCGCCCCCCCTTGACCCCTCATTCTTCACCGTCTCCTATCTCTCTACTCTCTCTCTATATCTAGTCTCTTCTAAAGACTTCTATCTCGTCCCCTTCTCCGACGAATCCCTTTATCTTCTCTGGCGACCTTCTCCACTGGAGACCATGGATTCCTCACCCTCTACCTCGTATAGTTCTCTCATGCCGGTAAATGTCATCCCTAAGGCCCTCGAAGGGAGAGGACCTGTGTACGCACACCCATGGTGTTCCTATTTGCTTTAGGCCTCCGAAGTTTGATTTCGAGTGAGGCATGTGACCTTTGAGGCTCGAGCCAGTTTGAGGTTATTCTTATCTTCTCTGAGGTTTCCTTTGAAATCCTAATGTTTGGAACCTCCGATTCTTTTAGATTTACAGTAGATCTACGTATATTATGATTTATTATGATGTTTCCTTTAAAAAACTTTCTATGTTTCTGAACGGACCTTCACTTTTAACTAAGGTTCCGAAACCCTTTCTCAAAATGGTTTTATTTATCGATTTTTAACACTATCTCATGATTTTTCCTCATATTTACCATTGTTGAAGTCTTTTCCTTGTGATTGGGTCAGTATATGTGTTTGATTATCACAAATGGATTGAAATTCTTGTGATTCTACTCTGTTTTCCATTAGGGTTTATGGCTCTTCATCTTCTTTACATGTATCATGTCTACTCTGTTGATTCGTACTAGTATCTTTGTGAAACCCTAATTTTTAGACTTAGAACCCTAAAAGCTACTCTTTTTTCCTGTGTGCTTGCATATGCGGTTATGTTTCACTAATCTTTACCCTATGCAGTTTGTCTTTGGGTTCATCTTGCATCCCTGACTCACATGACTCCTCATGTTATATACTAGGGTTTCTGATTTTCGTCTAATGTGTTTTTATTCCCTTTAAATCAGTATTGGTTTGCCACTTTGAATCCTTGAATGATTGTGACTAGTACTTTACTGATTTTGTGTATTTTCCTTTAATTGTGATACTTGCCTTAACACTCTTCACTGATTTTGTGAATTTCCTTACTTGTTGACATCTGCCTTAACTGATAACTGATTCCCTGCAATACTAGGGGATCTCTTACTGATTTTCAAAATGATACTCTGCCTTATTTTATGTGCAAGCATGTCGCTAATTGATTCTTACTTTCCTTAATTCATATTTTCTGTACTTGGTCCCAATCACACGCCTTATTCTTTACTACTCTATGTATGATTGAAATTAGTCTTTCAATTAGTCTCTTTCCTTATTTTTCACCCTGGTAGCCGTGTGAACTAGGACTCCCCAATTAAAGGGGAGTACTTACATTGATTGGGATTCTAATTGTATTTACTTCCATAATTACACTACACTTTACTTCTTACCTTGTTTTCTACTCATTTTTAGAACTATAAATACACTACTCTTTCATTAACAAAGGGACATCAGGAAAAACTCTCAATTCTACATTCTCTTGTGCTCATTCTCTCTTTCTCCTTTTGCTCTATTGCTGTTCTCTGCTCTTTCCTATTATTAGCCAGCTGTAAGCCAAGGCTAAAATTGTGTTATCACTTTGTCTTTGCATCCTCCTCTTGCTCTTTACTGGTATGTCCTAGTTTCAATTCAAAGCTGCAACAACAATATGATCCTTTATTTGTTTCAGTTCTTACTATTTCTAGTTTGCATCTATTTGTAAGTTGTCTTGCAAAATCTATAATTAAAATGTATTACTAGCATGTTATTATGTCTTCCTTTCCCTTTGGATTAGTATACCCCCTTTATGTGCGTTTTCAAGCATGACTTGTATACTTATCCCAAATCCCTGTCACCCCTCTATGTGGTTGTTCTTCACATCTGTTTTTTCCTATGACTATGCCTGAAAGTGTTTGAGCTAGTCCTAGAAGTCCTATGTGTCCCTAACCCCCACTATCCTTGTTTGTGTTTGTTGGACCAGCCTTGGTTCTGTGGTGTTTGGCTGTGTATGAATCTATCTTTGGAGGTGCTTGTTGTTTATTACTCTATTCTGCTTATCAAAAAACTATTTTTTACTAAACAGACTCTCTTTGTTTTTACGAAATGATTTAAGTGAAATTCCTTTCAACACTGTCAAATCATTTTCGAACTCTCTTGCATTTCACTTTATTCCTAGATACTTAAGTTCCACCGCCTCAATGTGAGCACTGCTTTGGGGACTTCTTGAGTACCCTCTGAACTCTAACACACTGAGGCTGGTATATCCACACTGCACATGTTTAACTCCTGGTTACTCAGTCTGGGCATGAGCATGGCCCAAGATCCCTCGAGGTCCTTAGGGAACTTTAGCACACCCAAGCTATGAAAGGCTATTTTGGCAGTAAAGTTTTGAGGATTTGGGCCTATTGAAGGCTCCCTATAGAATAACTTCTTTTTTTATTTCATTACTGTAATTCAGATACTACTGGTTTGTAATAATTTGTAAAATAAATGATTGGAGCTGAATAGTGAATATGGGGGAGGGGTATGCATGTTTATTTTTATGGGTAGAAAACATGTTTATAGGTTTTTATTTACCTATTTGCGCAATAGATAAATTGTTTAGGACATGCATTTCAAATGTTAAAAATCCTGTTTTAGGTCTTTTATTCTTAGCATATTATTTTACTCACTTCATAATCTTAATTATTAACAAACTGTCATTACTGCATTGGCATAGTAGAGATCATGTTTTAGGAACTCTTCTATGCATTAGACATCCTGTTGCTTAGAGTTTTATACTTATCTGGATTGCAATTGTCAAACTGCCTATTAGCATGCTTAATCCAATAATACAAGTACTATGCGTATCCTTTCTTTTTAAATTAGAATCAAATATGCATGTCCACTCTTTAAGACAATCAGACAATGTATATGACGCCTAGGCAAACTTTAGGCCTAATAAGAATTGATTAATCATGTGGTTACCATTTTAAGACTAACTAGCCTCTTTTAATTTTGAACTCTGCCGCTCCCGTTCTTATTTTGATTCTCTAGTCTTCACTCCGTTTTACTAAACTCTCCCCCTACTTTGAAATGATCTTGAAATTGTGTATCTGTTCTACTATATTTTCTACTAGGTTACCCTTTTCTGCCCAGAATCGTGCTATTATTTTCAAAATATTTATCCTACGTCTCGTCAGGTTAATGTATCTCCATGCCTTTACTCTATTTACAAAGAATGTTTTAACGATTTTATCTATATTTTCACTAACTCCTAAACTACTGTATACTTCTAAATCCTACTACTGTCCCAAGTCGTATTTCTAAAAACCGAGCATTTTTTCAAATCACTTAGTCTTAATTAAGCTTCTGCTTTCACTGAAACTCACTATTTTATTTCAACATTCTGGCTTTTAAAACTCTTGTCTTTGAGACCTTAAATGTGTTTGAGACGTGCTAATTATGAGCTCACTTGTGGAGGGATCTATGAGCCTCTATGTGCCGTTGTATGTTCCCCTTATGTGCAGTCCTATTTGTTATGTATGTCGCTTAGCATTATTGCCATTAAACTTAAGGGTTCAGCCTAGTCCCTACCACGTAGTAATAGTGGTCCTAAACACCCTCCAGGACTTATAGGACGGGACGAGTAATAGCACGCAATAAGTATTCGTGACCAACTTACGCGTTTAATAACCTTTATGGGGTGGGAAGGGTAGAATATGGATATGATGACCACGCGATAACACCACGTATATAAATGGTTACCAGGTGTTGTGTGGGGTGATCTATATTGATTATAAACCTAGGACCCCCCTTTCCCTTTATTTTATTTTTTTTATTTATTGTTTAAATCTTTTCTTAAAATTTCTGCCCTCTTTATCTCTCCTCAAATTTCAATTTACTTGCAATATTATGTGAAAACTCCCTCTACTTGAACCCTTATTTACTTGTTAAGTGAAGTCACAATTGTAATATGGCCGGCAACCACACTAGTTGATCTTGGGGGTGTGCCTAACACCTTCCCCTCGAGATAATTTCTAGCCCTTACCCAAACTCTGGTTTTCAAACTCAAAATCCTTTTTTGTGTCCTGATACACTTAATCATTAGGTGGTGACTCTTCAAATTCCAAAACAAACCCAAATCCCAAAAGGGAAAAGAGTTGTCCTCCCAAATGTCGTAAACCCGATTTCGCCTTCAAGGAGAAAAATGGGGCATCGACAGTATGGCGACTCTGCTGGTGATTTCTTTAGGCTTTTACCATTGCATGTTATTTGTGACTTTATTGATTCTTTATTGATTTTATTTAATGTCTTTACTTCTCTTCAACTTCAAAACTGACTTGGCTTTTTGTTTTCTTTTCTTGCTTTTACCGTTTTCCTTCAATACTGTTGTAATCATGAGCAATTATTATTTTATGAATGTGCAAATACGTGACAATTTGTTCCATTCTTGTAATTGCATCTTCAACATCATATTCCACTCGTGCCAAACAAATACCATAGTAACACTTATAATGAGTGGTTGCGCCCTTCCAATATATATTAAACCCCCCCTAAATTTGATAAATGCGTATTTGCGTTAAAACCAGTCGATCAGCAGTGTAGTCGACAGTTTTGTGCCTTTCCCTCTTGAGTTGTCCGCTCAAGGGTACCGTTCTAATACCCCATAGAAACCTTACTCTATTTTAACTGTGCATGCATCACTGTCAAACCTAGTCGACTCGGTTATGCTATCCACATAATGACTCTTTAAGATAGCCTTGTCCAAAGTCCACTGGGTTTCCTTGGAACCCAAACGGACGCCACCATATTCTGTGCATTTATTTGGAGAACTAAATGTCATTTATGCTGATTATTGGTTTAAATAATCAAGTCCGGCGGGGTAAGGGCCTAACACTTTTGTTTTGCAGAAAATGAGGCACGAAGTCCCCATATTCGGCATTGTAACCAACATTCACCCAAGGTTGCTAAGCTGGTGGGAAGACCTTCACTCCAGCGATCAGACTCTCATCCGCAAATACTTGGGAAATTTGCCTTCCCTTTTGGAAATCTATCCCGACAAAAAAATCATAGAGGCGTCAACCTTATTCTGGGACAGTGATAGATCAGTATTTCGCTTCGGGAACCTTGAAATGACCCCTTTGCTCGAAGAAATAGGAGGGTTAGCTGGTATTCCTTGGGAGACTCCGGGTTTGCTAATGCCAGAAAATTGCAAGGAAAGGGGTTTTCTCAAGATGATGGGACTGAAGAAAAACCTAGACTTGACTTATTTGAAGGACTCTTACATTCCTTTCGACTATCTGTATGAGAGGTACGGCCATAGCAAGTCCTACCTCACCTACCCAGACGAATTCGCCCTTACCTCATTGGGGTATATCCACAGAAGAGTCTTCGTCTTCATATTCTGCTTCTTGGGGATGATGGTATTTCCCATGAAGAAGGCTAGGATCTATACCATACTGGCTATGGTTACCAAGACTCTAACGGAAGGGATTGGCAGGCAGCCTTTCAGCATAGTACCAATGATTTCTGCAGAGATATACCGAGCCCTAGAAAAATGTCAGCAAGGGGCCAATCACTTTGAGGGCTGTAACTTACTACTCCAACTCTGGCTCATGGAGTACCTCCAAAGGGGTGAATATCGGCAAGAGATCCTACGTAGGGACTGGGATAATCATATCACCTTTTATCAGCCAAGACGAATGAACTATATGCCTAACATGTTCGCTCAACCAGAAGACGCTAAAGGATGGGTAGAGTTGTTTGAAAATCTGAAAGAAGACCAAGTGCAGTGGATGTTCGAATGGTTCCCTACTGAAGAGTTCATTGTCCGATCTCGTGATGCACCGTTTCTTATTCTCATCGACCTGAGAGGAACTTACCCTCATGTCCCTCTCCAAGCCATAAGGCAGGCAGAAAGGAAGCAAGTTATACCAAGGGTCGACAAAATAGGTCACTTCAGGGCCGATTTTTAGGATGACGATAGCCCTCATAATTGCGAAGCTCAGCACATGTGGCACTACAAAATCATATTGGGAAGAGACACTATTAAGCCGGATAGATACCACGCCGGTTGTTCTCCATACTACTCAAGTTGGCTGGAAGATGATCATGAAGCCTTGGGACAACCAGGGTTTGCTCGAGGTCACAGGGTCGTCGATGAAAAGGCTGAGGAGCGGTTTAAGTACAACCAATTACGTAAGAGGATTCGGGAGCACGAGAATGAACACCGAGAAATTCAAGAAGCTCATCAAAAGTTGATCGAGAAATGGAAGGATATGGTTGTCAGCGCCAACAAACGACTAGGGTATTTGGAGCAAGGTTTGGTAGAATTAGAAAGGAAGTTCGTCCAAGGGATTGAAAACTGCCAAAATGCTGAGGGATGCGAAGGAGGATACTTGGCTAGAGCTTACTTGCTGCTGGGGCTGTGTGAGCTGGTGAAGCTGTTCGATCTAGCTAAAGATGTCGAGTCTGGGGAAGGTCCTTCTAGGACCAAGTAGCTAGGAGTCTTTCTTTTGCTTTAATGTAATAAGGCCCACGGTCGTTAGTAACATTTTATTTCTGCTATTTTGGTGTCATTTTGAGATTTGTCTTGTTTTTATCAATAAAATTAGGCATTTGGCATTATAAGTTCTCCAAATCAACTTGTCGCTAGGCCTACCTCAATCACAACGAGTCACCCAAATTAGGACACGATTTATATTCTTGCACTATGTGTTTAAATATTGCAACATTTTCTTCTCATAATCCTTACTGACTTGTTACCTTTTTGTTTTTACTTTTTGTTTATTCCCCTTCCCGAAGGTTAGTTCGTGCACTCTGACATCATCATCCTACTCTACAAGATCCAAGAGCCCTCCCCCTCCTCCTCTTCCTCCTCCGAGTCCTATCAGAAACAAGAACAAAGAAAAAATGGAAGACTTGAGAAACATCATAAAGGAGAAATCGGGTGAACGGGTAGAGGTTACTCAGGGTATTCAGGTTTCCAAGGAAAGTGCCGCCCAACTTGAGCAGAAGTTGTTGAAATTTCAGGAAGAACTGGACCAAGTTTGGAACTTGGAAAACTTATCATTTTCCCTCACTACCCCGGATGTCAATGCTCTAAATCCTACACCTCCACAAAATATCCCAAAACCACAAAATGAATCCGCTCCCCATCACCACTGCAACACATGCCACATTTCGAACAATACCCCACTACTCGTTCCCGAACCACTAAACTCCACAAATGATCATCCCCACCATACCCCCATCTATGTGGGAACCATACCACAATATACTCAACCTATTCCAAGCACACCGGAGTCTGATGACAAAGACTCTCTCATCAGGAACCTGGCCGCAGAACTCAAGAAGCTGACTAGCCGAGTCCAGGGTGTTGAAGGAAACAAAGGTATCGAGGGGCTGAATTATGAGGACCTTTGCATTCAGCTAGATGTCGAACGTCCGGAGGGGTACAAACCTCCCAAGTTTGAGATGTTTGATGGCACAGGGGATCCTAGAATCCATTTGAGGACATACTGCGATAAGCTGGTAGGAGTTGGAAGAGATCAAAAGATTCGCATGAAGCTCTTTATGAGAAGTTTGAAAGGGGATGCTCTATCTTGGTACATTAGCCAAGACCCTAAGAAGTGGACAAGATGGGTAGGTATGGCATCCAATTTCATAGACAGTTTCAGATTTAATATGGAGAATGCACCAGATGTATTCTACATCCATAATTTGAAGAAGAAACCTATAGAGACATTCTGCGAGTATACTACTCGTTGGAGATCCGAAGCTGCTAAAGTCAGGATAGCCTTAGAAGAAGAGTAGATGAACAGGTTTTTCGTCCGAGCTCAAGACCCACAGTACTACGAGAGGTTGATGTTGATCGAAGGCCAGAAATTTTCCAACATCATCAAGCTAGGGGAAAGGATCGAGGAAGGCATTAAAAGTGGTATAGTCACTAATTTTGAGGCATTGCAGGCTACCAACAAGGCTCTATAGTCTGGGGGCACGTCCAAGAAAGAGGATGTAAGTGCCGTGATGATTGCACAGAGAACAAAATCCCCAATAAAATACCAAACCTACCTAGTATCTCCTCTCACATATCAACCTACCCCTAATTACCAAGCACCCCTTCCCTCTTACCAAGTTCCACCACCTACTTACCAATCATCTCCACCTCCCACATATCAACCTACCCCACCAAGATATTCCCAACCCGCACCCATCTACCAAGCCTATAATGCCCATCCCTCTCACTATCAATCACCTCCCACCCGCCAAAACCTCCCTAGACCGCGCCCTAACTTCAACCGTAGACCTCCTAAGCAATACACCGCCATAGCTGAACCAATTGACCAGTTGTATGAAAGGCTCAGAGCTGCTAGTTACGTCACCCCTATCCCTGCCATAACTCCAGAAAATCCTTCCTAATGGGTCAACCCAAACAAAACCTGCGCATACCATTCTGGCATGAAGGGTCATACCATTGATGAGTGTCGCTCCCTGAAGGATAAAATTCAAACCTTGATTGACAACAAAATCATTGTGGTAAAGGAGATCGCTCTGAACGTCCACAACAACCCTCTGCCTGACCACAAAGGCGGAGGTGTTCATATGATAGAGATAGAAGACGACTGGGACCCCAAAGGATCGATCGGACAGATCACTGAAGGTGACGAGCCGAAGAAACCAACAGTCACAGTTAATCTGATTGTAGTCCTGATCCAGACCTCTCGGGATGCTAAAGTAAACATGTCCGTACCACTCGAGTTTGAAACATCGTCTTCTACAAAGATGCCAGAACCGATTAAGGTTGAGTTTGGTTCCCCAAAAGCACCTGTAACATTTGAAGTTGTTGTGTTACCTCCCAAAGTGATGGTACCCATCCCGTTGGCAATGTTAACCATAGCACCATTCCATACAAAGACCGTCCCCTGGGACTACACAGTCGAGGCAAGAAGGAAAGGGAAACCCAAATTTGGAGAAGCAATTGTAGCATAGGGTATGACTAGAACCGGTAGGGTTTATACTCCAGACCATCTAGCTGAGTCCAGTAAGCAGGCCTATGGATGACCAACCATCACTGAAACTGGGCTTGATGACCTCTGGAGGAAGATACAAGCAAAAGAGTACTCGGTCATTGACCAGTTGAACAAAAAGCCAGCCCAGATCTCCATCTTGGCCCTTCTACAAAGCTCTAACACACATAAAAATGCCTTATTGAAAGTGCTGAGCGAAGCATATGTGCCCAGCAACATAATTGGAGGAGAAATGGCAAAAATGGTAGGGCAAGTATTGGAGAGCCACAAAATCACTTTCCACAAAGATGAGCTGCCACCGGAAGGGCTAAGCCACAACAAAGCATTGCACATCACTGTGCAATGTGAAGACTATTTTATCACCAGGATTCTGATTGACGGAGGGTCCAGCCTCAACATTTGTCCATTGGTGACTCTCAGAACATTAGGAAAGGGCCTGTATGAGATCAAGGATGGGGCCATCAACGTCAAAGCTTTTGATGGCTCCCAAAGGTCCACTATTGGGGAAATTAGTTTGTGTCTGCAAATAGGACCGACTTGGTTCGACGTTGATTTTTAAGTAATAGACATCCCATCATCTTAAAATTTGCTATTGGGACGACCTTGGATTCATGCCGCTGGAGCTGTAGCATCAACCCTGCACTAGGCAGTGAAATTTGAGTGGAATCACCAAGAGGTGATTATTCATGGAGACGGTAGTAATCCCATACACAGTCGTTAGACCATCTCAGCGATCGGAGGAAAAAGGAAGATAGGTGGGGAAACCTACCATCATATTGAGCGAGTCAACGCTGTAGACAAAGATAAATGGTGGGATAACAGGATTGAAAGCATACTGAATTGGAGTGGATATGAACCTGGCAAAGGACTCAGCAGGAACCTCCAGGGAATCACCGAACCTATCAAGCTGAAGAAGCATGGTATCACTTTTGGTTTGGGATAAGAGTACACCTGGAAGGAATTCAAAGAATGGTCGCCACCCTGGCGCGGTCCTTACTATTCATTGGAGCATACAATACCTTGTCTAGAACAAACTTTCGAACCAGCCGAAGTCATTTATGGGTCAGAAGAAGAGGAGGCACTAGCAGCAATGAGGAACTTGTTCCTGGAGGATGATAATATGGACTGTTGTGTCGTTTTCGAGGAGGAGAGGGAGGAAGGCTCTTCTATACAAGACGTGAGCCGAGGAGCACGCCTCAATAATTGGTCCGTCACAACCACCAAGGCCCGGAGAGCTTTGGGGTAGCAAGGCTGAACAAAGCACCATGCATTACCTTTTACTTTTTTGCTAGTTGATTTCCTTTCCGCATTTTTAATTTTGAAAATAAGAGCTCCAATGTTCAAAACAATAATGAAATTTATCAAAAGGATTTCAGTTTCTTATGAATCTCGCTCTTATTATTTTCTATATCGTTTACTTTATTTTTACACAGTATTACTATTACTTATCTTGATGAACTGGCGATATGTGACATGCAACGAGACAACGCAACAAACGGACATAGACTCAGAAGAGGATGATATACCAGAAGAGGTCGTTAAAGAGGTTGAGGGTTTTGAGAATAGTCCTAAGTCTAACTTGGACGAAACTGAGGTTAACTGTCACGCCCCAAACTCGAGGGACACGACCGGCGCTCGACCGGGTATCCCCAGTCAAGCGAACCTGGGTGCCTTTCCTAACCCATAAGCCACCCCTTATTTTCCTTATTCGGTATTCCAAGGACTAGCCATATCATTAATTTTAGATCACCCTTTTTTTTTCAAAACATACATACTTAATAATTAGTGAAATTACCAATTCATTGTCCAACAAAAGAAACATGAATATACATAGCTTCTAACCCGCATCCACTGTCTACGGAACCTCTAAAGATACAGCGGGACAATATAGTACTTGCCGGTAACAAGGCTCCGGCTATACCTTACATAACAGCAAAATAGAACTACAGAGATAAGCGGACTGAGCCACGTAGGGCCCCGAGAGGAATGGGGCTCACCAAAACAGTTGACGAAAGGCGAAGAGGGAGCTACGATCGGTGGGCTGGAATACCTACTGCAGATCCACCTA